>CM062808.1:915759656-915995669 GCA_031772625.1 Pinus tabuliformis
TAGAAATTCAATTTCTCTATTTAGGTTTAATTATCTAAGTGAAAGGTCTTAGTATTTCAGGAAGTATTGATCATCTTGTAGATAACCTTAGCTTCCATACTCAACCTGGTTAGAGATATAGTCCCCTCTATTCCCTTATTCAGTTGAACGCATACCAAGGCTTTCCAAATCAGGTGAAAGGGTCATGTATAAATGCAGGTGTAAGATAATCATAATATGAGTTTTCATCTATGGTGATGCTCCACTACTAGCAGGCCTAGACAGTACCTGAACTGAGTCACTACAAGAACACAAACATTTCTTTAGTGCTAGCGAGCCTAAACAATACCCAAATAAAGTTACATGTTTCACTTCTCTAGACAGGAAGCCTTTCTCTTCTTTCACCCTTTATTTATTTTATTCATAGAACTTTGCTTAAGAACTTATTCATTTCACGGGTGGAAGATGGAACTTGACTTATTGAGAGTAGGAGAGGTTATTCCTTCATAGAAGGTAATATATACATATGATATTAGTTTACTCGCTAATTAATTTTCCCCTTACCCTTCTCTACTTGATTGGATCAACAAGAAAACACTGTTTACTTACAATACTGAGTTGAGGAAGGAGGATCCTAGAATAGATACAAGATTTATAGTTCAACCAAAGGATTTTTGTTCGAGTGGATCTTATTTTCCATCCAAACATCATTGAATTTAAACATATGTAAGCCCAGATAGAGAAGAGGTGACATATTAGACAAGAATTGTTCACCTTCACAATTTTAATTTTTAGGTTTTGCCACATTGTGTTTTGAGCCAAACCGGAGCATATTTCATGATAGTCTTGTTCTTCTACATCTTGATATTTTGAAATTTATCCTTGAGCGCAAACTTCTTGTTGTCACTACTATTCTGGAACAAATTTGTCAGTTCTTTCCACATTGCATATGACGTCTCTTTCTCATGGAGATTTGAGGCAATATGGTCTCGTACTCCCTCCAATATGATTATCCTCGCCTTGGCTACACATTTCTTCCATTCTGCTAGATCCTAAGCATCTGCTGTTGTTGGTTTCGGGATATCATTATCAATGAATTCCTTCAATCCATTATGTTACAACATTGCCTCCATGTGGTCCTTCCAAGCAACATAATTTGAGCTTCCCTCAACAACATACTCGAGTCATGGTCCATATAAAGCCATTCTAGCTCTAAAGAACTGATCTTTCAAATCTAATCCTCCTGCAATAACAACTTCGAAATTTCTGCTCTACTGTGAATCCTACTCTTATACCATGTGTTAGTGTCAGTCTTGTTAGCTTGTCACCTGGATCAAAAATTCTTTTACCATGTTCTTTTCAGGATTTCATCAACAAACTTTTATGTTACTATGTTTACACAACAAATTTGGTCATTGTATGGTCAGTCCAGAGATGGAGTCATTGTTTGAAATTTCACTCATGCTGGTTGCTTATCATACATCATGAAAATGGGTCAAGTCATCATCATCATTCCATTAGGTCTTAGGTCATCCATTAGGTCACAAGGGTCCCCAAGGTCCACCATTTCCATAAAAAAAAACCAGAAATAAGTCAAACATGACAAAGCAACTATTGATGAATTGATCATGATTTATTCACACGCTTTTCATATTTTTATGACATCAAAGGTTTCAGAAGAAAGAAGCTCCAGCACTCAGGAAGGCAAAAGCACACTTGCAGTGGTAAAGGTAAAATCTGTCTTCAAAAAGTGAAATCAGTTCACAAAGGAGGGTTGGTTTCTTTTCTTTTTTTGAAAAAGTGAAGAAATTATCCCTATATAAACTCAAAAAGACTCATAACCTTTTCATTCATATCCCATTCACTCCTCATCATCGAGCTCACTCGCCCAGAAAAGCAAAAAAATTGTTTCCCTAGGAGAAATTGGCCAAAAATTGAAGGCAATGCGCACAGAAACACTGCACTATGCTTAGGAGGTAGGTGTTGCACATAGGTGAATTGCGCTGCGCTTTGGCGCTGCACGTAGGAGAATTGCACTACGTGCAGGATAGAGTACCCGAAACTAACCCAAATTCCAAATTTTTTCTTACAAGCTCGGTTAAATTGCCTTTCAAAGTTGAGAAACAAGTAAGTACATCATCTCCCTCTATATTTTCTTTCTCAATTCCATTCCATGTCAATAATTTCTCAAGCTAGGGTTTGTAGCAAAATTTCTATGGGAAATGCTAGGGTAGAAATGGTCATCAGAATTTTTCATCTCCAAAACATGTAAATTGATATTATACACCTTCACACATGTCTGATGAGTCATTTTGACCAATTCATCCAGCTCCAAACAAAGTTTAAACACTAAGAAAACAAAACCCTAGCTCATTTCTAGAGTTATTTTGGGAAAATCTCATTATAAACCTTCTTGGTCTCACTTACAAGCAACCAAATTTGTCCACTATTTTCCTCACTCATTTCCAACAGTTTTTCAAAGTCATCTCATCTTTCATAAAACCCCTCCCATCATCTTGTCAAAATCTCTCACATATCACTTCATTTTCATTCTCACCTCACATCTATTTTTACTTCTTGCTGCTAGGACTTTGTGTCATCATGGAGGTTGAATCTTCATTAGAGAGAAAGAGACAACACAAAGGAGGGAGGATTCTCATATATGAACCATCATACTACAACCAAATCAACTCCTATCCTTTCATCAAGCAATGCTTTGAGGATGTTCATTGTTTGGAGTTTTGTAAAAGAGTAAGTGAAGCAGGGTTTTATGAGCAGCTGACAGATTGGGTAGCTACACAACTAAAAGGAGAGATTGTTGTCATTGCTGGTATTAATTTTAGCTTCTCAGTGGACTCCATTTCACTAGCAACTAGTTTACTAGACAATGGCGAATATTGGTTCAAGGGAATGAGTCTAGATCTTGAAAACTACAAGCCCTTCTTAAAGACTCCATACAGAGATACACATACTTGCCTCATGCCTTTCAGATATTTGCTTGAGAAGTATGCCCCTTTAATGAAAACCATCATGAGGTTCTTTACCTATGAAGGTAGATTCTCTAGGTTGTATGCCTATCATATTCGCCTCTTGATGCACTTCACATCTCAAAAGCCACTCAACATGTGCAATTACCTGTTTAGGAGTATTTCAAAAATGTCTGAAAAGATACAGTTAAAGGAAAAAGAGCACTCTCCAAGCTTGTTTCATCACAATCTCATCAAAACCATTGTCCTTCATCAACTGGTAGAGAGGGGTATGGCTTGGGAAGCTTTTTTAGAAACAACTTTAAAATGGCATGAGGAAAATGCGACATCTCAGTCCCCAAGTGCACCAAAACAACAAACAAAGATGGGGTCATCTAGCAAAATAGCAGAGAAGATTCAGCTACCTAGGCCAGAGGTGACCAAAGTGTATAAGAAAGGGCAGAGGCTTGTGTTTTCTTCTCACAAAGAGAAAGGGGCCAAGCCTTCTTCATCGACAAAGCAGGAATCGACAACAAAGGATAAGAAGACAGTTGAGCATGAATTAGAGATTATTGATTTAGAAGAGGAATATGAGACTTAAATTATGAGGTAGACTATCGGGGACAAGGACTACCAAATCAATGAGCTGGAAATAAATATGGAAAGAGAAAAGTACATTATATCATTCCTTGAATAGGAAAACAATCAACTCAAAGCAAAAGAGTTGATCCTAGAAAAGGAAAAAACTAAGTTAATGCAGCAAATTGGCAAAGGTAAGGAGGTCATGACATCAAGCGAGCCTAAAGCATCATAGGTGAAAGGGAAAAGGAAAATACCAAGAACCAGAGGTCTCAAGGAAGCTTTGCAAGAGGAACAAAAACAAATATTACTTAATGAAGACCTTGACCTAGAAGAAAGGATTGCCCTAGAGGTACATCAAGATAAAGAATATTGGCTCAAAAGGGTAAATGAAAACTTAGAGAATATCCTAGAGAAGGCAAATAGAGATAATCAAATGCTCAGATGCATGGCGCATCATTATCAAGCTCAAAACATGATCACCAATGTCAAAGTGAAACAACTTAAAAACAAGCTCAAGGAGACCAAAAACGATCAAAAGGATAAGGGAAATTTGTAGATGCTTGCTGAAGCATCCATGAAGCTATAAAAAACTCATTTTTACACCTTCCCTCCAATTTTGAGCTAATTCTGAGCATTTTTAGTTTTTTGGCAAATTTTGGTCTAAATTTAGAAATTTGGCCTTTCCAGAAGTGCAGCGCCTTGGCACTGCGCTTTTCCTCAGGCATATATTCGAGGAAAGGTCTAAATTTTTGGAAAGGCCTTGGCATCCTCTAAAAACCCA
This sequence comes from Pinus tabuliformis, assembly GCA_031772625.1. Lineage (NCBI taxonomy): Eukaryota > Viridiplantae > Streptophyta > Pinopsida > Pinales > Pinaceae > Pinus > Pinus tabuliformis. The sequence continues at coordinate 915,763,965 of CM062808.1, forward strand.
TTTTACCATATTTTGCAGAGGTGGCTTAGTTTTGGAGAAAAGTGCAAAAAAGTGGCAAAATACTAGCATTTTGGACCATTTTTTGACAGGCGCTACACTTTTGGAGTGACCTTGGGAGAATGGATTTTTGAAGGTATTTCCATGCTCCAAATTCATAAATTCAAACTGTTATGGAAACTAGACTTGAAGGGCTAGTTGACCATTCTCTCAGATTTTCATTTTGACCCCTGAAGGGCATCGAAAGATCAGCTCAAAGTTGGCACTGCGCTTCTACACTTCCTATGTTTTTATTTGAAAAATTTTACTGTGTAAAATTTCTAGTTTCAAGTCTAACTTGGTCAAAGTCAAGATTCTCTATGTAATGGCACAATTTATGAGGCTAGGTGATGTAGGCATGAATAAATGTATATCGTAGGTTGTTTTTGATGTTTATTAGGCCTCATAAAAGAATAAAAACTCCTAAACAAACTCTTCATGAGGTGTTTGAGTTGCACCTTCTCACTCTCACCTGTTGGTTGAGAGAATCTTGGAGTTAGTTCCTCCACCAAGGAATTCGATTCCTGAAGGTGGGAAAGTGGTCTAGGAGAGTCTATAAGTACTATTTCACTTCAAGAGAAGAGGGTTGAACTTTTTGTGAAGGAGGCTTGCATTGTAATCATCTTTCAGCTAATACAGATACATGTTGCAGCTATTTTCAAGGAACTCTAGCCCAGTGAGTTCATGGTGCTTGTACTTCATTTTTTTTTTTTCTCATGGTATAAACATCTTTATCTACATTATATCTCTTCTTTCTATGAATTCCTTGTGATAAAATACTCAGAATTCTTGTTTTTCAAGCTCTGTTATCTGGTTTTCATGGTTATGTGTTTTGTCTTCCTAAGCTAATGAAATCATGTTTATTTATGCTCATTAGTTTCTTCCACACTATATCCTCTATGATACACTGAAAAATACTCAAATTACACCATGGCTTCTGACATCTAGCTCCTTCTTATGTTTTCTCCTGCATTCCCACAGCCTAGACCTACTTGTGGCTCCAAACCCTAAGTTCAACAAATCCTTAAAAAACCAAATTTTCACAAACAAACAAACAAATACACATATCTAGCCTAAAATTCATTTGCTTTAAAGTCATATCACTGATAAGAGACTTAGAGAGATCCCTCTCATGCTCAGTAGGGCTAGCTACTGAGTTGAAGTGGTTTGAAGTTACCCTTGACGATTTCCTTTTCAGCCTAGGAGATTGTAAGGACTAACACCATGTAGAAATTAATGTGTAGATTAGAAACTGCTCATGAGATTTACTAAATCACAAGACTCGAAGCTACTCTCCTGATTTGTGGAATTTAACTCACCATCTAGAACACAATCATAGACCTGCAAAATGAAACATTACACATGCACAAATACATATACTTTCTCAAGTCTGAGCACACCCTGCAACTATATAGTCTATCCCTCTTCCTTCCTGATTAAATTTGTCCAACATAGCCAATTTTCAAGCCCTATAAGCTCCTATTTCCTTGCCATGTTCCTTGAGGAAATTAGCCCCTATTATTTAGGAAATTTCTCAATTGGATTGTGAAATTCCTCTAGGTCATTCCTTTGACTTCCTGCACCACCTATACACATTGGAATAGTCTACAACCGATAGTATATTGCCTTGGAATCTCCATCTCAATTGGGTAACTTGAATTCTCTCCATGGAAAAATTATTTTGGGCTGATTAATTAGTTAATTGGTTTATCGCTAAGTGTGGTTGAAGTTCCACTTCCACAACTTTACCTCCACTAGTTCTTCTGATTGTTAGAACTAGTTTAACTAACCATAACTCAAATTAATTGAAACAGATTTCTACAAATTAGAAATAAATCATACTAAACTGAACTCAAGCTTCCCCAAATCAAATTAATTGAGTTAAATGAGTAATAAGTGCCATGTCACCTTAGTTAACTACCTCCAAGATTTATACTAATATGAAAATTTGAATTTTGTCTAGTTTGACCAAGGCAAACTCAAATTGAGATTTTCTTGTTGTATTTTCAACACCAACATCATGGGCCAGTGCCACTTGAATAAATAAGTACATGTGGAATATTGGTTGGTGCAGTTGAATAGAGGGACCAATAGAAGAGTTCATCATTGGGTGAGATCTTGTTCATTTGAGCTTAATGGTATGCCTACGTCAACACATCTAAATGTGCTTCCTTTGGGTTCATATAGCATGATTTTTTGCATGGAATGTTTGTTCATTCACAGGACTAAGGTAGACTACCATGACAAGGCCATTGAGTGTCTGGATGATAATGGAGAAATGAGAGCCTTGCAGGGAAAGAAGAATCCTACATCAGTGATAATGGTTATAACTATGAGGGCCAAGCGTAGCCACAAAAAATGATGTTTATTTTTTGCAGTGCATGTTTCTAGTGACAAAGAGAAATAAGATGAGGATGATGAAGTCTTGAGGAAGTATCCCACTTTGTAGTAGTTTCAGGATGTGTTTCCTGCAGAGATTCCATAGATGTCGCCTCACATGGAGGTGTATTTCTCTACCGAGTTGATGTTGGGAGTAACACCAAAATCTAAGGCACCTTACAAGATGAGCATGCCTGAGTTGGTGGAGTTGAAGTTGTAGCTTAAAGAAATGCTTGATAAGGGATACATAAGGCTAAATGTGTCTCCTTATGGCACATTGGTGTTGTTTGTAAGGAAGAAGGATAGTACTCTTATATTATGCATTGATTATAGGAAGTTGAATAAGGTGGTTATAATAACATGTATCCATTACCATAGATTGATGATATGAGATGAAGATATAATCATGTGCACATCAAAGAAGAAGACATCTACAAGACTGCATTTCTTACACAGTATGGGCACTATAAGTTTGTGGTGGTTCCTTTTGGTCTTACCAATGATCCAACCACCTTCATGTGTTTGATGAACAATGTGTTACACCCTTATATGGATAAGTTTTTGATTGTCATTGTTGATGATATATTGGTATATTCAAAGAATGAAGAGGATCATGCAGATCACCTAGAAAAAATATTGATATTGTTGAGAGCACATAATTTATATGCCAAGATCAACGAGTGCAATTTATTTTAGACTCAGATTCATTACTTGGGACATGTTGCTTCCAAGGAAGGGATGGTAGTGGACCCAAAAAATATTAAAGCTATCATGGAGTGGCTAGCTCCGAGGAATGTGGATGAGGCAAGATCATTCATGGGACTAGTAGGTTGTTATAGGCAGTTCACTAGGAACTTCTCCAAGATTGGATATCCTATCACATCCTTGCAGAGGAAAGGGAAGAATTTTGAATGGGCTGAAGAGTGTGCAACTAGTTTTGAGTAGTTAAAGAAATTTCTTACAAATACTCTATTTTTGAAGATTTCATATCCTCATAAGGATTTTATGTTTTGTATATATTCTTGCAAGGAAGGACTTGGTGGAGCCCTGATGCAGGAAGTGTAGGTGGTTTGCTATGAATCAAGGAAGTTGAATGAGCATGAGCATAACTATGTGAGTCATGATCTTGAGTTTGCAGACATGATCATTCATGCATTGAATATGTGGAGATATTATCTCCTTAGGAGGAGCTTCGTCTTGATGAGTGATCACAGTGGACTGAGGTATTTTTTTAACCGACCCAATTTGAATTCAAGGCAAGATATATCATTGGCTACTCTCAGTGAGTTTTATTTTGAGATCAAGTACATCAAGGGAAAACAGAATAGGGTTGTAGATGCTCTCAGTAGGAGAGTGCAGGTGAATCATATTCCAACTGTGAGCTCTTATGGGACAAATTTATAGGAGTGGATCTTGCATGTAGGGAAACATGATGAGAAGTATCATCAACTAAAGCAGATATTGCAATAGAAATGTGAGGGTGATAGGGGTGAGGAGTATCATCTCATGACAGATGGCTCGGTTAGATTCAAGAGCAATATTTATGCACCAAATAATAGTGAGTTGAAGAAGCCTATTTTGAGAGAATATCATGTCAGGGCATATTCAAGCCACCAAGGTTACCAAGAAAATTTGACAACTATCAAAAAGTTCTACTATTTGTGGGATTTAAAGAGAGAGGTGGTTGAGTTGTTGCAAGGTGCTTGGACTATCGGTAAGTGAAAGTTGAATGTAAGAACCTAGATGGTATATTGCCTCCTATTCTGATTCTAGAATGGAAATGGGAGGTAATTTCTATGTACTTCATTACATGGTTGTTGAGACATTGAGACAACATGATTCCATCATGGTTGTGGTTAATAGGTTGAGCAAGGTGGCTCACTTCATTGCAGTGAAGTATACTAATTCATATAGTGAGGAAGCTCTGATCTTCATCGGGGAGATAATGAGGTTGCATGGGGTTCCTAAGAAGATTGTATTAGAAAGAGATTCCAAGTTCACTTCTAAGTTTTGGAAGGAGTTGTTTGCAGGTTAGGTGAAAATGTTAGCCTTCAACATAACTTATCATCTGCAAATGGATGGACAAAGAGAGAGGGTTAACATGATTCTTGAGTATATGTTAAGGATGTATGTCATACATCAACAGAGGAAGTGGTAGGAGTATCTTCCATTGGTGGAGTTTGCTTATAATAATGGGTATCGAGAATCCTTGAAGATGAGTCCATTTGAGGCTCTCAATAGACAGAGTTGTAATACTCCTATCAACTAGAGTGATCTAGTGATCATGGTGCTAAATAGACCAAATATGTTAGTTGAGATGGAGCAGGAGATGCAAGTTATTAGAAGGTATTTAAAGGCAACACAGTACAAGCAGAAGAGTTATACATATCAACATAGATAATTCAAGGAGTTTCTAGTCAGGGAGCATGTGTACTTACGCATCAAGCCCAAGAGGAGCTCCTTGAGGATTTGGTCATGTGCCAAGTTGGTACCTCGGTATTACGGGATTTTTGAGATCCTATAGAGGATTGGACCAGTTACCTACAAAACTGCACTGCCGCTGACAATGAAATTCCATGATGTTTTCCATGTTTCATTGATTAAGAGATATGGGCAGGATCTTGATCATATGATTGATTGGTCTGTATTGCAGGAAAAACTAGAGGGAGAGTTCCATCTAGAGCCACAATTCATATTGCAGTGGAAACAACTCATTCTCCAGAACTGAGCAATAGAGGAAGTTAAAGTGCAGTGGAAGCACTTTGGGCCCGATGAAGCTACATGGGAGATGGTTGATCAAATGTGGGCATTATATCCTTCTTTATTTGCTGGTTGAAGCAAATGAGTTGTTGGTGTGTGTGTGGATCATTCTAAACGTCGTATCGAGCATGGTTATAAAGATCCATAGGTAGTGTTAGTACTTTGTAATTTATTTTATGCTTAGAAAGGATCACAAAGGTAACCTCAAATCACTTTTAGGTTAGGATCCAACCCTACTAGCCTTGGAGAGGGCTCTCTCACTAGGGTATTTCTTAGTCAACCTGATGATTGAATGATTTTTTATATTAGGCTAGTTATGAGGATCAAACGAACATATTTGATTTATTATTTTGAAGGCATGTAAGAGAAGAAAGACCCACTCAACATAGAACTAGTTTCAGCTAATTATTTCAAGTGAATAGGGATAGTGAAGGTGATTTAGGCAGGGGGAGGATATGAAATTTTTTTGATACTATAAATTTATTTTGCTGTAGGGAGGGAAAGTGTAGAATCATGAGGATGAAAATTAGAGCATCAAGTCACAGATGAATTTGAATTTCCATTAAGAGGAAAAAGACACATAAAATGTTCAGCTTATATAAAACAGAGCACAACAATGAATTCTACAATATTTACTCTTAAGCTAAAACATGAAGACATATGTTTAAACCATGGAACCATAAGATAAAACTGATAGCACAAAGGAAAACATACCAACAAAGGTCTGACACAAGAATCCCTGTCAAACTCCTTCTGCCTTCTTCTATTCACTTGAGAAATTGATACAAAATACAAAATAGCAGCCTTGCTTCTTCACACTAACCAACATAACCTTTTTCTTAGTTTTTTACATATTATATACATCAAAATATTCCACTCCCACCTAGCAGGGTTGAATTTCTCAAAGGAAAACCTTTCATCATCTAGATACATCGAATTGTCACCTACTTTGCAGAAAAATAGGAACTAATTACCTAATGCAATTTTTAGCTTAATACATCATCAAAATTGGAATATTCATAACAAATCATTAACCATACCATCCTAAGGATTAATGACACCTAACATCATGATTAAACAACTTTTGGAACCCAAAAAAATCGAATTTACAAGGAAAAATGAATATTGTGTCAAAAGTGCAGCATCTGCTGTGAATCTTCCAGTTTCGCAACAACTTCCGCAGCATTTCAAGTTCTGCATATTTGCATCCTTCCTCTGAAATAATGGAGAAAATGGGTAGTCCCAAAATATCCATGTGATGGTAATTAGAGCATCAAGTCACAAATGAATTTGAATTTCCATTAATAGGAAAAAGACACATAAAATGTTCAGCTTATATAAAACAGAGCACAACAATGAAGTCTACAATATCTACTCTTAAGCTAAAACATGAAGACATATGTTTTAAACCATGGAAGCATAAGATAAAAATGATAGCACAAAGGAAAACATACCAACAAAGGTCTAACACAAGAATCCATGTCAAACTCCTTCTGCCTTCTTCTATTCACTTGAGAAATTGATACAAAATAGAAAATAGCAGCCTTGCTTCTTCACACTAACCAACATAACCTTTTTCTTAGTTTTTAACATATTATATAAATCAAAATATCCCACTCCCACCTAGCAGGGTTGAATTTCTCAGAAGGAAAACTTCTCATCATTTAGATACATCGAATTGTCACCTACTTTGCAAAAAAATAGGAACTAATTACCTAGTGCAATTTTTAGCTTAATACCTCATTAAAATTGGAAATATTCATAATGAATCATTAACCATACCATTCTAAGGATTAATGACACCTAACCGCATGATTAAATAACTTTTGGAACCCAAAAAACTCGAATTTACAAGGAAAAATTAATATTGTGTCAAAAGTGCAGCATCTGCGGTGAATCTTCCAGTTTTGCAACAACTTCCGCAGCATTTCAAGTTCTGCATATTTGCATCCTTCCTCTGAAATAATGGAGAAAATGGGTAGTCCCAAAATATCCATGTGATGGTAATTAGAGCATCAAGTCACAGATGAATTTGAATTTCCATTAATAGGAAAAAGACACATAAAATGTTCAGCTTATATAAAACAGAGCACAACAATGAAGTCTACAATATCTACTCTTAAGCTAAAACATGAAGACATATGTTTTAAACCATGGAAGCATAAGATAAAAATGATAGCACAAAGGAAAACATACCAACAAAGGTCTAACACAAGAATCCATGTCAAACTCCTTCTGCCTTCTTCTATTCACTTGAGAAATTGATACAAAATATAAAATAGCAGCCTTTCTTCTTCACACTAACCAACATAACCTTTTTCTTAGTTTTTAACATATTATATACATCAAAATATCCCACTCCCACCTAGCAGGGTTGAATTTCTCAGAAGGAAAACTTCTCATCATCTAGATACATCGAATTGTCACCTACTTTGCAAAAAAATAGGAACTAATTACCTAGTGCAATTTTTAGCTTAATACCTCATTAAAATTGGAAATATTCATAATGAATCATTAACCATACCATTCTAAGGATTAATGACACCTAACCGCATGATGAAATAACTTTTGGAACCCAAAAAACTCGAATTTACAAGGAAAAATTAATATTGTGTCAAAAGTGCAGCATCTGCTGTGAATCTTCCAGTTTCGCAACAACTTCCGCAACATTTCAAGTTCTGCATATTTGCATCCTTCCTCTGAAATAATGGAGAAAATGGGTAGTCCCAAAATATCCATGTGATGGTAATTAACTCCTGAAACATCCTTAAAAACGATTGCAGTCATCCTAATCACCTAATCTCCTTGGCTGGCAATGTAGCAGAATTTTGCAACAAAACTATCACTTTCGCAGAAACTTCAAAACTATGAGAATATGATGATTTCTTCTGATAAAAATTGGTTGAGGCAAATCCTGCCTACTATGATATCTTTATAACACTTCACAAACCATTTCAAAACCTCAAAAAATCATCACTACATCAAAATAAAGGACTTTGTAACTCGCGCAACAAGTCCTTGTTGCGTTTATGCAACTTTACCAAAATTGACATGTGTTGACTTCATGAGAAAAAATACAAAATTTAGAGCTTAGTGGCATCCACCTAATGAAATTAAACTTTGTGCTTCTTCTACAAGTACATATAACTTGCTTCTGAACTCCTTAAAGTTGTTCCAACAATCTTTCAAACTATTTCTGCTCATCAAATTCCACCTTTTGTTTTGGCTGAGTATTCTCCTTCATTTACATCTCCATCCTAGTAGCAGACCTAGTTTTAAGTATCCTTGAATGCTCAACTATCACCTTCACATATTCAAAATATATGATCTATTTTCCTTTGTCTTTAACATCGTGTACCAATGCTCTCCTCGATGGTTCTCCCTCACTGGGCTGGGAAATTTCTTGTGATATTTTCACCCCGAGTTATCTATTTTATTGCTGCAAGTATGCTACCATTAGATGAGCCTTTTCCAACTGATCTTGAAATTCCTTAATTCACTGATCCCTTTCATCAGTTTCCACTTCATCATGTTCACTCTTTGATATCTCAACAACTTGAATAGGTGTAAGGTCTACATGAATTCTCTTGGTTGAATCTCTTGTTCTCGGTCCCTTATCCACTTGTTCTACCTTAGGTGAGAAGTGAAGTTTCTTAGCACTTCTTTTGTCCACTTATTTGTCCTTAATAAAATATTTTTTCATTGAGCTAGTTGTTGTAGATGAGGCCTCTTTTATTGCAATTGATGGGGCATATCTCTTACTATTTTGGTTGTCAGAGGACTGTGCCATCCACCCTAAAAACATCAAAAAGTATTTCCATGACTGCTCCCTATTGTCAAGTTCTTTAGTCAGCAATAGTTTAATCGATGGAAAATGGAATAAACTAGGTTTTGTTAGGTCCCTATAACACTAGTGATTCCCCCATTACAATTGTCATTGTAGCCCTTATTGTTATTGTTGTGCCCTAATTGTCCCCATATTGTTATTATTGTGCCCCATAGAAACCCACTATTGTTATTGTTGTGCCCCTGTTGTCCCCATATTGTTATTATTGTGCCCCATAGAAACCCACTATTTTTATTGTTGTGCCCCCATTGTCCTCATATTGTTATTATTGTGCCCCATAGAAACCCACTATTGTTATTATTGTGCCATTATATTATTATTGTTATGTCGGCTTTGATTATATTGGGACCCCTTAGACTCCTATATATAGAAAGGAGGTTTTGTCATTTGTATCATCCAAGAATTGTTCATTTTTGTAATTTAAAGGAGGTTTCCCCCTTGAAGAGGCTGATTTTGAAGTCATTGATCTATATTTTATTTATTTTGTAATTTGGTTGCATAAAAATTGGTATCGGAGTTTTGGATTCTATGGTTTCGCTGCTTCAAACATGTCATCATGGAATTTTTGCTATAGTTTTTTTTTTTTACGATGTTTTAGAAGCTAAAATTAAAACCCATTTGAGTGAAAATCTTGATGAACCTCAGTTATAGATTTCAGATATTGTCTCATTATATTTTCGAAGATATGATCCAAGTAATTTAGGGTTTTTGCAGGCTCCTGAATTATATATCAAATAGGTGACCTAGGGAAAATCATCATAACTTTATCTCTGAGAATCAAATTGAAATTTCGTAACATGTTGTAGAAATAAGATGGCTTGTAGTTTCAGTGTATTAGTTTTAGGACCTAAGTTCGAAACAGTGACACATGGAACTTCGTACAAGTTCGTTGTACTGAACCAATCTATAATCATGTCATCGTGGGAGATTTGACATAACTCTTCCTTGGAGAATCCAAAATTGATCAGACTTGCAGGGTTGGAAAGATGACTCATATGGCTACCGCAAGACAAAATTTAATGCCTTTTTAATCCGCAATTACAAATATACAATAGATTCAATATCGAGCTCCTACAAAGTGAAAAAAAGTGTGTAGTTTTTAATTTTTTTTTGCATAAGTTTGGTTTGAAAAAATAGTTTGAAGGAATTCAAAGGACATAGTGAAGCATAATTATCATTCATTTATGCCCCAAAGAAAGAAAATGAAAACACCTAGTAAGAAACTTGAAAGCTCTAGCATGAATCACGAAGAAGAGGAAGAAATGCAACATGATATATCAAAATTACGAGACCAAGTGCAACAAAATTCACTCTCGCAAAAATTAACAGAAGCTAAGATGGATGGTTCAAAGAAACGCATAGAAGATAAGATGGATGGCCTGGAAGCTAAGATGGATGGTTTAGAAGTAAACATTAATGATTCTAAGAAAGACATGGAAGGTTTGAAAAGAGGTTTGGCAAAGTTGCTACATGAAATGCTTCCTAATGGCGAAAAGGTAGTAGAAGAAACTCAAAATGGGAACAAAAGAAATATTAATCATGATTTCATAGAATCTAACATTGGACTAAAGACCCACCATGTTCCAAAGATCGATATGACGAAGTTTGATGGAAAGGATCCCGTCACATGGATACTACATATGGAGCAATATTTAGATATCCACAATGTGCAAAACACACAAAAGATACGCATTTCAACTTCATATTTGGAACCAAATTAGTTTGTATGGTATCAATGGCTTTGCTCTTGTAAACAAATTTTAACTTGGAAAATTTTTACGGAAGAAATCATAGTGCATTATGAGGATACAGAAAGCAACACCTTTTTTAACCAATTGATAAATCTCCAACAAAAGGGTTCAATGATGGAGCACATTGAGGACTTCCAAAAATTGAATATAAGGGTAAAAGATATTCTATAGGAGCATAGGATTGATGTGTTCATAGGGAATTTAAAGGATAACATCCAACATGAGGTTCGCCTTTGGGAACCTGATTCATTGGAGAAGGCATTCATGTTGGAAAAAAAATGGAAAGAAAAATTATTGCAACAAGGAAACCTACCACTCACAACTATAAAGATGGATGTGTTGTTGCCCCTAGCCTTCCAAAACCTACAAGGTTGACACCACAACAATTGGAAGAAAAAAAGAGAAAAAGGTCTTTGTTATAGTTGTGATAGAAAATACACTAAAGTTCATAAGTGTGCTGAGAAGAAATTATTTTACATAGATTGTGAAGAGGAGGATGAAAAGGAACAAGAAACATCAAAAGAAGAGGATATACACCAGGAATAAACTCTACAGAAAGAAGAAATGAATCTGACCATATATTGCAATGCATTGGGTGGAATTACCACTCCTCAAACTATCAAGATAGAAGGACATATCAAGAAGAAAAAGGTAATAGTGTTGATTGATTCGGGTAGTACCCATAATTTTACTCATTGTAGGATAGCCAAGGAATTGAATTGCTTCCTATTTCCAACACCAGAGTGTCAAGTGATGGTTGCAAGTGGAGGAACCATAATTTCTCTGGAAAGTGCCATAATATCAAGCTATCCATAGGAGAATATGTATTGAATAGCCAAAAGATTTCCATTCCAATGGGTGGTGCTGATGTTGTACTAGGAGTCTAATGGATACAATCTTTAGGTATGGTAGCTTTTAATTTTCAAGAATTTTTCATGAATTTTTTTCAGAAGGAAAGGCAGTTTAATTAAGGGGTATCGTAGGGAAACCAGGAAACGTAATCATATCTAACAGAATGACAAATCTTCTAAAGAAAGAACAACAAGGCGTAATTGCACAATTATGTTTGCTAGAGGTTCCCACATCGAAATAATCTATTTCTCGATATCTCCAAAAAGTCTTTGACAATCATTCCAAGGTATTTGAGATTCCCAAAGGCCTCCCACCTATTCGTGATCATGATCATGCTATTCATTTGATTCCAGGAAGTGTTCCTCCAAACATCAAGCCTTACAGATATCCCTATGCCCAAAAGAGTGAAATTGAACATATGGTTGCAAAAATGCTAGAGGCTGGTATAGTTCAATCTAGTCAAAGTTCTTTCTTTGCTCCAGTAGTATTGGTGCACAAGAAGGATGGATCATGGCACATGTGTACGGATTATAGGGAGCTCAAAAAGCTCACTATTAAAGATTAATTTCCCATTCCTGTCATTGATGAATTATTGAATGAATTGCATGGATCAATTTACTTCACCAAGTTGGATCTTCATTCAGGATATTGATGAGCCCCAAAAATGGATAATTATTTGGGCTCATTCAACCTCCTAATTTGACTTAATCCACCATTCTCATTAGTTTATTTCATGTTTTTTATTATATTTATGCTAATAGAGTGAATTGGGTTAGTCATTATGCCAACAAGTCTAATGTGTGCATTGTGTAGCCTTTTTGGTCAATTTGGAGACAAAATCAAAGGTTTAAATGAGCACTTGGCAGCCAAATTCGTGGGAGAACAAGGGAGAGGACTTGTAGGAAGGTGTCCCCTTCATTTATAGACCCTTACCTAGAATTATCCACCATCAGCTCGGAGTTCAAGGGCCACCAAATAAATTAACACAAGGGCAGCCAAGCAAGTCAAGTAGGACTGCTGTTAACTGCAAGTTTTGGGCAGCCGAGTCCCTAAAGTTTAGGAGGACTGTTGGGGTCCTCAATTTGAATAAATAAGAAGGCTTAGGGCCTCATTTTGGTTAGCCAGTAGTTAGTCACTTTATAGTCATTTTGTAGTTCGATTTTTAGGCAGTAGATTAGCTTTGCTTTCAGCACATTTTCAAGTTCTCCTTGTGGACAGTTTTTGGAATGTAACATTTCTTTCGATTAATAAAGATGAATCTAGCTTTGCACCAGCTCTAAATATCTCTTAGGAGGCTGTAGCTCTGGGGGTTGGGCCCATCTCAAGTGCCCAGTACCTCCTTTGTTTACTTTCATGTGTCTTTGCTGCATTCTTAGAATAAAATCTTTTATTTAGATTTAAACCTTGTTTTATTATTTAGGTTGTTTTTGATGAGTAAAATAGATTTTCATGCTCAGATTTAGTTGATAGGTTGTTAACAGAAAAAGCTTCAAGAAAAGGGCCAACAAACATCTATGGTTTCACCTCTCCCTCAGTGGGATCAAGAGTTGTGACTAGGATGACTTTGCTGCCCATAAAAACACTGATTTTGCTTTGCCATGCAATCACTAGTGTTTGATCTTCATGTGTAGAAGTTGGTTACAAGTTCAGACTTTCATTTTCTTAGCTGCATGAGTTAAAATACATGGTTTCATTGCAGGTCACACTTCTTTTCATTCTCTTTACTGACAGCTAGCAAATTAGGTCAACGAAACTAGGTCTTTGAATTTACAAGTCTTTGTTGGTTCAGATTGGAAAAACAACTTGCAAAGCACCTGTACCACTACTTCATCTGCTTATTCTCCATCAACACCATCCACTCCACCCTCTACTTAGAATCCTTACCTCACGTTTGCCACATTTTCTCACATAACCCTAGTTTTTGTACATCATTGTTTAAGCCTTCTTGGAGCCAACTTAGCTATCTACACCTTCTCACCACTCCATCCATCAGTCCCTGGGCCACTTCAGACCCCTATCCTACCTCCATATCCATTCATGCATCTTCCCTCACTCACCCATCCTCCAAAATCCAATTTTAAAACATCCTGTAGAAATTTTTGAACATCCTGTAGAAATCCCTGAAACATCCTGTAGAACCCCTGCAGACTTCCTGTAGAAGCTCACGAATGAGGTTTCTTGATAGCCAAACTCTGTGAAACTCTCTGGAAGGGTGTTAGGGACCCCTTAGGCCCTCTCTAAACCTTCACGACCTCTTCCAAGCATTTCCTCTCGCCAATCCACCTCTGCACAGTCACAAACAATTAAAAGCACATGCATGATAATTCTAATAACTTATTCAAAAATACAAAAAAAAGATGTTTTCTTCAGATAGAGGTAGTCTAGACACATGTATTTTACCTTCATAGAAGTAATGGCATCTCTTTTAGTAGTTTGCATTCTCTCCTCTGCATCAGTATGACTAGATGGTAGAATTAGGGTTTGCTAGGGTTTGCGTTTTCCTTCAGATTTTCAATTTCTTTTCGCAAATACATTAGCTTCCTTTGAGTTAGCTTTCATCCATCAATTAAAAAGCTTCTTCTAAGAGCTCATAGAAGTTGGCTTAAGCTCCTAGCGGACTTGTGCCAGCTGACCAAGTGACAACTGTGGCAAGAGCTAGTACTTGTGCATACAACACCGTCGCTTCCAAGTTTGTTACGAACTACCGGGTTGATAAAATTAAAGAAGGGAGTTCTAGGAGTTGTAGCATTATTGCTGCAATAATGGGACTCACCAGATATCATGAAATCAGAATGAATAATGGAGACATTCGAAAACAATATTTAGAACTCATGAGTGTCATTATGAATTTTTGGCCATGCCATTTGGCCTTAGAATGCACCTTCTACATTTCAATGTTTGACGAATTCCATTTTCAAACCCTTAGAAAATGTGTGTTAGTATTTTTTGATGATATACTAATCTACATCAAGTCTTGGAAGGATCATGTTCAACATGTTGACAGGATGCTCAAACTATTGGCGGAGGAAAAATTATATGAAAAAATATCCAAATGTTTGTTTGGAGTACAAGAGGTGGAATATCTGGGTCATATTGTATCTCATGAAGCTGTTAAGGTAGACCCTAAAGTGATTAAGGAATGGAAAATCCCCACATCCATAAGGAATTTGCGAGGATTTCTCGGGTTGACAAGGCATTATCGCAAGTTTGTTAAGAATTATGGGAGAGTAACAACACCTCTATCAACATTATTGAAGAAAGATGGATTTTCATGGACTCCATAAGAAACAAAGGCCTTTGAACATCTTGAAGAGGCAATGTGCCAAGCACTGGTCTTAGCTATGCCAGACTTCAAAAAAACCTTTATTGTTGAATGTGATGCCTTAGGAAATGGAATTGGTGCTATTTTAATGCAAGAAGAAAGACCCATTACTTTCGAAATTCATTCAGTCAAAGGAAATTATTTACACAAAGCTATTTATGAGAAGGAAATGTTGGCAATACTACATGCACTTAAGAAATGTGAACCTACCTAATGGGAAAACACTTCCAGGTAAAAACGGATCATGATAGTCTTAAATACTTTTTAGAACAAAGATTATCTTCAGAAGAGCAGCAAAAACGGGTCACAAAGATGTTGGGTTATGAATTTGAAATCATCTACAAAAAATGGAAGCAAAATGTTGTGGAAGATGCACTCTCAAGAAAGGATGAGGATGTGGAAGCATTGCTTTGCACCATTTCTATTATCCAACCAGATTGGATAAGCGAAGCAATGGATGAATGGAAGAATGACGAAGAAGTGTGGGCACTCATTCAAAAGTTACAACAAGATCCAAGTACATCTGATACATTTGGCTAGAAAAATGATTCGTTATGGTACAAAGATCACTTATACCTATGTAAGAATTCCCAACTCAAATAAAATGTTATTATGGAATTGCACACCTCTCCCTTAGGAGGGTACTTAGGATTTTTAAAAACTTGCCACAGGGTTAAGAAGGAATTTTTTGGGATGGCCTTAAATCTGATATTCAAAAGTTTGTGGCGGAATGTTTGGTTTTCCAACAAAAAAAAGTTGAAACAATTAAGACCCCGAGTCTATTACAACCTTTATCTGTTCCAAGCCAACGTTGGGAGGAGGTTTAAATGGATTTTATCATAGGTTTACCCAAGTCTGAAGGAAAGAGTGTCATCATGGTGGTAGTTGAAAAACTTACCAAGTATGCACACTTCTGTGCATTATCTCATCCATTTAAAGCTAGTACAGTTTCTACTGCATTTATGCAAACAATTCAAAATCTACATGGAAACCCAAAGATTATTGTAAGCGAAAGAAATCCCATTTTCACTGGAAATTTTTGGACATAATTATTTTCTTGTCTTGGTACTCAGTTAGCTCATAGCTCATCTTATCATCCTCAATCTGATGGGAAAATTGAGATAGTAAACAAATGTTTGGAAGGATATCTTCTTTGCTTTGTATCTAATAAACATACACGATGGGTCAAATGGTTGCCTCTGGATGAATGGTGGTATAACACTTCTTTCCATACTGCAACCAAAATGACCCCATTTATGTCACTTTATGGATATCATCCACCGTCCATCACATCATATTTAAGAGAAAATTCTAAGGTTCAAGCAGTGGAAGATCACATCAAGCATCAACAAAAAGTTCTCCAACTCTTAAAGGATAAGCTCACTTTGGCACAGAATAGAATGACACAACAAGAAGATCAACATCACAACGAAATAAGTTTTGATATAGGTGATTGTGTATTTATATGACTACAACCATATAAACAAATGTCCCTCAAGCAAGCTAAGAAGGATAATAAATTATCACCAAAGTATTATGGTCCATACAAGGTGTTGCAAATATTGGTATTATGGCATACAAATTGGAGCTTCCTGCAGCTTCCGAGTGCACCTAGTTTTCCATGTTTCATGCTTAAAGAAGGTTATAGGTGAAAAACCCCCAGTTCAAACAATATTGACAGAACTTGACGAGGAAGGAAAAATCATATTGGAATCTGAAGCAGTCATAGAAACAAGAACTCGATAGCTATGGAATCGATCAATTTCAGAGTATCTCATCAAGTGGAAGAACTTACCCGGTGAAGATTCCACATGGGAGGATGAGAATTTTATACAGAAGCATCTACAACTACTCAAGCGTTGAGGACAACACTTTTTTGAAGGAGAGGAGAATGTTAGGTCCCTATAATACTAGTAATTCCCCCATTACTATTGTCATTGTAGCCCTTATTGTTATTGTTGTGCCCCTATTGTCCCCATATTGTTATTATTGGGCCCCATAGAAGTCCACTATTGTTATTTTTGTGCCCTTATATTATTACTGTTATGTCGGAATTGATTATATTGTGACCCCTTAGAGTCCTATATATAGAATGGAGGTTTTGTCATTTGTATCATCCAATAATTGTTCATTTGTGTAATGTAAAGGAGGTTGCCCCCTCGAAGAGGTTGATTTTGAAGTCGTTCTATCTTTTCTTCTAATTTGTGAGTTGGTTGCATAACAGGTTCAATATGATTTCCCTTTTCTTGAACTCTGTTATCTATTTTTCTAAGATAAACAAATAGTAAGGAAGATTCTTGCCTGTAAAATGCATTGATAGACTTCGCTGAATATCCCTTCACATGTAAAATACCTTTGAATTTCCTTCAACAACTTACTATGGTGGTCCTGTAGATAACTCCTTGGGATAACTGACCCATACCCCTCCTGGTATTGTGGCTTCAAAAATTCTTTGAAATGAGCTAAATCCAACTCCATACCTTTAAACCATTCTTCACCATGTAAAGGGATATTAGTGGCAACAACTATTGATTTCTCTGAGACAACAAAATCCAAATTTCCAACTTTTACTTCCTTCCCTTTGAAATTTAGTGCAAATTGTTTAGTGAGTTGCAAGTGGTGACCCTAACCCTGAATATTCTCACAGAATGTAATACAACTAGCTTTTTCAAATGATACCCTAATGGCAGGGTCAGAGTTCACTAGACTAAGGTCTTGGGGTTCATATTGCACAATATCTCCTCCTTTTACTTTATTATTTCCTTTTGGGGTCTCCATAATCAAATATACAAGTTCTACAATTCCTAAAACCAAATATGATGTTATTGGAAAGTGGAATATGTAGCACATTGGAGGCAGGGTACTTTTGCAGCAAACATGGGAATTTCACAACAACTGCGACTCAAGCTCTTTGAAGGGGGAGATGAAACACAAATCTATTCAAATATGTTCAATTTAGGTTTATAAAGGATGTGTTTAGAACTCAAAACAACTTGGTACGCAGTGAAAATGAGCTTTATGTAATGAGAGAGGTGACAAAGGCCTTTGCGCAACAAAATTCAGTGCATTCATAGGTTTAAATAGTTTGGGTTTCTTTCAAACTCTCGGACCAATTGAGGTATAAAATACATATCACATACAACTTACATAACCCCATAGGATATGAAGAAAACCTTACTCAGAGTCGTGATAACGTTTTTCCCAAATGCGGAGTAACACTCGGACTTTCGTAGAGACAACTTGATTTTCACAGCAAGTCTCTGATTGTCACAACAAATATTCTTTCCAACCCTACAATGTTCTTCTTTGACCTCCAAAACTGCTCCATAGCTAAGATGGATTACGAATGAGGGGAAAAGAGGAGCCACAAGTAGATTTAAACTCTTCATGCCACGGGAGCCTTCTTTGAAATCATGATGGACCACTTGTTTATGTGAGATATGAGTAAGGGGTATCTTTGTAATGATGACCATGACATGACACAACTGATCATAACTAACTCTCAAAACTGACTCTTATAATTGACATTACATCAACATAACTAATTCATGATGACTAGTTTTTTCATGACATGGCCACTAGATTCTTCCATGATGACATAATAACCCATCATGTTTACCCTTTCAAATCCTGATCCTTTATGACATTACACTCTAAATATGAAAAATAGATCCATTTTGACTAAAAAAAACTAAATTAAAAATTACATGACACTTAATCCAAAACTAGACCCTTTTTTACAATAGACCCCTCTAGACCATATCACTCTTGAAACCACAACTGATATTTAGAAAAATGACCTCAAATGAATAGTAAGACATAAATGATCGAGATTCCTATAATATAGGACCCTAATAGGCAATATGTTTTGCTGGTCATAAGTGTCATAGAACATTGAGGATGGTGTTCCCCCAAGGGGGAGGGGTTTGTAACAAACCCAGGTTAATTTTCTATGTAAATAAATTAAACCAAGGTCATGGGACACATATTCCAAGTTGAATGGAGGGGAAAACATTATAATGGGTATCAATTGTTGTTAATTAATGGCTATGGAAATTGGAAAAGGCATTGACAAAGATAAGAGGCAATAAATGGAACTTTAATATGATAAATAAAGGAAAATAGGAGAAAAGGAATATGAAGAGACACAAATATGCATGCAAGGGAAATTAGAGAGAAAATGAGGGAAAATGAAGAAAAGGAAAAAGGAAAAGGAAAGGAAGAGACTAGACATCAATAATAAAAAGGCATCTAAGAAACAGTTCAAAGTTTTTGTTAGTTCAAGCTTTGATTAATTTTAGAAATAGATCCCTAAGAGAAGAGAGAGGAAGCACTTGGACACAAGCAAGCAAGCAATCAAAGGAAAGCAAGGGAGTGAAAGGAAATATTGGAAGAGAAACTATAGAAGGAAGACATTGTAGGTAAAAGTTTGCATGTGTGATTCCATTGCTGATATTTGGATGCATGGTACATGCATTTGGTTATTGGGTTGCTTTGTTGTCAATGGAATGGGATTTTCCTGGATTGATAGTGGTTTTCAGCCCGTCTTGTTGTTTCCTAGATAGCCATGGTGTTTTGGGTTCACGTTTTTGGTTTAAGTTTTGTATGAGTAGTAGAATTTGGATCCTGGTGAGGTGGTCTTAGGAAATTCCCAAGGGTTAAGGGTGGAAATGGGCTTTCTCCTAGAACTCTTGACAGATGGGTGGAGACAGGAAGATTCCTCTAGATATGGTGAATATAGTTGGAGGCATCCAAGCTTGTTTGGTGTTAGTGATTTCTGGACCAGTTTAGGTGAGATCAATGTGGTTGAGCTTTGAGGTGGTTTGGCCCCTAGAAGTGTTGGTTGGTTATATTTTGATTTAACCCATATGATCCCACATTCATGCTTGGAACATGACACATGGGTGATTAGATAAAAGAGAAATTTGGTTCATCCCAATCCATGGTTGGGTGGTACATGGAAGTCCCTGACTTGGTTGGCATTTGGATATGTTAATATGCATTATTTTCTTATTGTGATCAATGAGCACATATATTGGTTATTGTGTTGATTTTATGATTGATTTGTCATGGATTCATTCTGGTTAGATGTTGGTCATAGGCTTGGTTAAATTATGTGCTTTGGTTATGGATCCTATTCATCATTTGATAAGTTATCGAATCGTTATGTGAATGCATGGAATAACAAGTGTAGCTAGTTTGAGAGGGTATTGAGATTTCTTAATGATTCCTTGATGAAGTTAAGGAGACATTGAACATATATGCATTCATAACCTATATTTACTATGTTTACCATGTGTTTGATGAAATGTTTCCCATATGTTTGGAAATCTATTAGCACAATATGTCCTTAGTACTTATCATTCAGACATGTTATCATCTTAGATTGAGTTCTGGGTTGTTCTAGGTAGCTGGTTTGTAGCTAGCCCTGAAAATACACATCTCAGTTTCTAGCCATACCTTATGAACTGAGATATTTCAACTGAAACCACGTAGAGGAATGCTTGTGCATGTGGCTAGAGCCTTCCAACCACATTCACAACTAGCATGCGTGCGGTTGGGGTGTAAGGTCTAGGAAAAGAAAGTTCCAACTCAGGGTAAGCTTATCAACAGAAGTTGTTTGGTATATGGGTGATGTGATGCTCTTGGTAGGTGTCAGTATGTTTCTGGTTAGTAGACCCCACTTCCATCACTGGAACTTAGATATTGGGTCATGCCATAGTAACCCTTAGATCATGTTTACTTGGAGAGATTGTAAAAGCGTGTAAATGTGGGATGGGGTGGTTACAAATGAGTATGTTGTACTGTGGTTGGGGATTAATTGCATGTAAGGAATTTACTATATTAGTTTGCATGCAAAGTGTTTGAAGAAATTCTTAAATGGTTTAAAGATTTATTATATACAAATTGTATGATAAAATGGCCCAATGAAAATGTTATTTTGTGGTTGGGGATAGTATTGTTGTAGTTGATCTATGCCTATTTGCATGCAAATAATTTGAAATTTTGGATTCAAAGAAATGGAAAAGTGGCATGATTAAAGTGACATTATTTCCAATTAGTATGTTGCAAGTGGAATAAGTGCAACGCTTATGATTTAATCTCATACAAAATGTATACAAGAGAAATGCTACTCATTTTTTTGTATTCAAAATATTTGAAGAAAGGTTTACTTGCAAAGTGCTTGAAAAAATGTATGAGAGATGAAAATCATTTTTTTGCAAGTGTGGTTAGGATAAATTTAGTGGGGCTACGTGACAAAGTGACCTCATGATATTTGTAATTTCATGAATCTTGATTCATGTAATATGTTTATAGTTGTAACTTTGAGTTTGCATTGTCAACTTTTGAGATCCCATTTCCATAACTGGATATTACAGGTTGAGTCATTATAGTAGTTTCCTCCTTTTACCTTAGTGTGGACAATGGGTGGTAAGGGGTTATGTTACAATAATTTTCTTCAATATGGTGACACTTACAATTTACATATATTTTGATGTTTCCAATCTTTAGACTACAACAATAAGGATAAAGGCTTAGAGATGGGAAAGACAATAACATGAAATATTCTACTTTTAATTTCGACCATGGCTTATGCATCCTTGTGATTGTGATAGAAAGAAAGATAACGACTATAACATTTCCATATAAAACAAGCACAACAATTCTCCTCCACTTCATTCTTACTTGTAACTCCACTAATCCAATATAATTATCTAGTAATACTATGTCTCAAGCATGTCTTGTGAACCCTTGTTCTTGTGCTAAAAAGAAGCACAATGACTATTAATTTTCCTTCTAGTGCATACATAGAGATTATCCTTGACTTCCCTCCTCCTTGTTCCTCATTCCATAGTGCTATATCCAGCTACCTGCTATTATAAAATACTACTAATATCATATCTAAATTATGATTTTACATCCTTGTGCTTGCGCTATAAAGAAAGTTAACCATTAGCTCTCCTTCTAGCACAAACACAAGTATGCTCCTTTGATTCCTTAACCTTGTTCAATGTTGACTAATCCACCCAAATTTTGTCATTATACACCATGTGGAATTTAAGTTGCTTACAACTTGAGCTCACCTTCATTATCTAGTATTAATGTTGTTTTTCTAATGATTAAAATGTGATTTCATACTACAAAGTAGTAAGATAATCATTATGTTTTCTTAGGTAAAAGGTTAAATTGCAATAGTATATGGTTCTATGTATGGGATTAAAGTTAAATGATAGTAAAAGGTACATGAATTTATCAAAGTATTCTAGGTGATGACTACAAGAAGCATTGGATATTGTGTAGATACTATCTATCTAAAAACCACCTTTTTCTCTTGGACTAACACTTATTGTTAGGGCATTTAGACGCTTAGGATTTATTGAAGTTCAAATTGGTGTAATGTGTATATTAGGTTAAAGTGTTTTTCTTAGTTTGTTAAGTTTGTATGCATTAGTTGCATGTAATCCAATGGTCACAATGTGTTTTAGACACAGAGTGACCTAAATACTCATATTCTCCTCGATATTAATGGTTATTGATTCATGGATTAGCACCCAATTGGTACATGATCTCTATCGAAAAGCATGGAGGGTCATGGATGATGATCGATTGTGAGAACTATTTTATGTAATTTTATTTCTTTTGCATTAATAAAATTGCCTCAATTGGACATGCTATATGGGATCATGGACTCTTTATCTCATAGAGGGTTTTAACCAAATTAAAATATTGGCATTATGATAGTTGATCTGATTGTGAGAGTGGTTAATGAAGGTGTTAATATTGTATGGGACACCATATATTCTCGAACATGGTATCATAGCTCATTTAAAGAGATGATTCTGTTGTTGCATTTCTTAGATATGTTATTTTTGGCCCAAACAAACTAGTATTCCATTACATCCAAAACGATATTTTCAATCAAGAATCCCTTTCGTTTCATCCAAAAGGTTTTCCATTTTCCCATAGTATGATTTTTTTGTCAAATATGGAGGTATATAATCTAAATACGCCTTTTTAATTTTCTTTTATAGAGTTCATTTTTTGGTTTTATATTTATATTCTTGGTTTGCTACTTTTTCTAGGCTACATAATCTATTTTTTCATACACTATAAAATCTTGGAAAATCAAAGATTTTTTTTCTTTACTACCTATGCTCTTTGTTATGCACTCTGTGCAATTCCAACAAATAAAAAATAGAGAGCAAACTTACATTTTCTAGGTAAGCTAATAAATATTTAACTCCATTGTTGTGTTTTTTGGAATTTTTTTCAAATTATTGTTTGATTTTTTATGAACATGTGTTTTTGGGTAAGCTTACACTTAAGGGCATAGCTTCAACAACAACAACAACTCCATCCTCCATCACTAGTATTGTCATGTCTTTTGAACTAGCTTGCATGGTTAAAGTTACTTTATTTAGTACAAGTTCTTGAGTTCAAATCTCATTTTAAATTATTTTTTGATGAAAATCATGTAAACATAAGTTATTTCATAACTTTATTGTAAAGTGTATTTCACTTATATTATAAGAGTGAATCACTATAAAATAACTCTAATATATATTTTTACTTATTTTTTGCATGTAACTCTAATTTATAAAGTAAATCCATTGTAAGAGTGATTCTTACTTGTTTTATAAATGTGGGGCACTTCATAAAGTAATTTATGTATAAAATTGAGCTATAGGCAAAGCTAGTGAGGAAACATTTTTGTTTTCAACAACATCCATAACCATATGAGCCAACTTCTACTTGCCACATGGCCCTTTATTACTGTTAATACCTTTTTTTTTAAAGAGCATAAGTTTCAAATTCAAAGCCCTTTTTCAACGTTATTTTTTTAGCAATATATTTTTTCGACCAACTTTCCATCCACATAGTCAACTTCAACTTTTGAAACCAAAATATTTGTATATTTTAATATGGATACTCTAAGTGAACTTTTTCTTACTGGTACCAACCGCTTTTCATTGGAAATACCACATGGAGGATATATTAAGAAATAAAATATTATACGTTATTACCTTCGGAAAATAAAAACCCCCCACCAACACTAATAAGAGATCCAAATGGGATAGTAGCAATGATAAAGCATGTGGATTAATCCGAATGTCCATTACTCCTAATTTTATATTTCATATTCAAGGAATTGATGACCCAGATAAGGTTTGGGAAAATTGAAAAATATAATTTGTGAACCTAATATTATTAGATCTGATCAGCTTGAAACTTAGATCATGAATTTAGTTCCTAAAAATATCTCTTTAGTTGAAGTTTAGTCATCTAAGTTCAAAACACTTAGACATCTACTTTAAAAACTATAAGGTTGATTTAGGGGATAAACACTTCATATTTTTGTATCTATATTATATGCTAGTGGAGAAGCTCTAAGGTTTGCCTATCAAAAATCTTCTCTTGATTCTTTTTACTGCTCTCAAGTTAGAGAGCAAGTTAAGCTCTTTCATATTGGAGTGATCAACACTACAGGTACATCTTGTTTCATATTGTGTTGTCATTGATGTCAAAGTTGGCAAGATCCTTTTGTTTTCACTGATGACAAAGCTAGGGGAGACCCATGAGACCCTTTGTATATATGTTAAAGAGGGGTCTCAAAAGATAATAGGTTAAAGAGGAATTCCAAAGCCCAAGGACCCAAAGATATGTTGATCTAAGCCTAATTATGGATTAAAGGACTCAAGGATAGACCCGAGATAGTGGAAGCATGGTTCCAAGTCAACACTGGCCCATGGAATGTTGAAACCATTCAATTTTGGCTCAAATTAAATGATCCAATGATCAATTTGGATCCCTAAATAAAGCCCTAATCTCCTCTATTAATGAAAATGATCAGTATGGTTTCCACCCGCCCAACTTCCACGCTGCATAATAAAAAGGTAGAGGGGTAACAATACATACCAGATGGCATACTGCATATCTATTATAGTCATCAATCATTAGGTCCACCCCCCACCCCCCCCAAATCCCCCAAACCCCCCAAAAAAAAAAAATTTTAAACCACCAAGGGACCCCTTGAAACCACTTTGACACATTGGCTTAGTCCTAGCCAATGTTTACCAATCAATCCCTCAAGGAAACTACCAATTTACTATAAATAGGACAATTTTTAGGTGTACTTTATGTAGAAAATCCTATAGATCCACAAGCTAATGCAATTTTCTAAAGCAAGAGACAAGAATATACTTCTACTCTTTATAGGATAAGCCCATAAACATTGAGCAAATAATAATCAATAGAGGAAGAGAATTAAAGGAACATAACACAATAAATATCTGGGGAAAGCCACAACTCAAAACCCCACTATCTATTTTTATTAATCTGGAAAATCAAGATGAAATTACAATGCTTTTTCTCTCTAGAACAATCCCAACACTCAAAAAATTCAGTCTCCAACTCATAAGCAAGCTCAAGGCAAAATATTAGCCTCTTCACAAGCTCTCCAAGTGTCTATTGCAATGTGTAATTCCTATGGAGGATAGCTTGTATTTAAAGGGAAATAAAGCCTCTAAAAATAGTGAAATACCTCAAGGATCAGTTCCTGAACGCGTGCACTATCAATGAAACTCAGAAAAATATAAAAGAAACAGTACACTATCCCTGTACTCTAGTCTCAATTGGGTCTTTCTCATAATTGACATGCATGAGTTTCTAATGAGTAAAAATTCAGTTAACTAGAGTAGCACTGGTGGAGTTCATTAGTGTCACCACTGGCTGTTAACTCACTATTAGTTCTCTAAATCAGTTTGAGAACTAATTTAATTGAACTAACTCATGAAACTGAGTCTTCTATTTTACAATTCACAATTAACTCATGCTGGACTCCTACAAAGTAGGGAGAACATATACATGACTTTTAAAAGACTTCCAACTCAAATTTGCTAAGTTAAGTAAGTTTAATGAACTTAATTTAACTATTTTAAGTTTCTATGATAATAGAATTCGAATTTAATTCATAGTTTAATTCAAGGACAAATGAAAATAGAATTTATTTTTGCCATTTATCACACTCCCTCTCAACAAGAAATGGATTATCAACTACCCCGATCCTGTCTCTGTGAAACTCGAATTTACATCTTGACAATGCCTTTGTTAAGATGTCAACATCTTTCTTCTCCGTGGGAATGTAACCTAACAACATGATTTGCCTCAATACACAATCTTTGAGATGATGATACCAGATATCAATATGCTTGGACAGATCATGAAAGACTATATTTTCAGAGAGTTTGATACGACTCTAATTATCACAATAAATCACTATTGGATCCATATGCTAACCAAACAAACCAACCAGGATCTTTCTCATCCAGATAGCCTCACATGTTGCTTGACTTTCAGCCATGTACTTTGCCTCTACTGAACTGAGTGCAACCGATCTCTATTTCTTGTTGTACCAAGAAACTATCGCTGACCCAATACTGAAGATCCCTCCTGATGTGCTCTTCATGTCAGATGGACTCCCTACCCCATCTGCATTGGTGAAGCCTTGAAGCTTCACTCCCTTTGTCCATCTGTAACATAACCCAAACTGAGTAGTGACTTTGATGTATCTCAATACATGCTTTTCCACCTTCCAATACAACTTGGTAGGCCTAACCATCGCTTGACTAAGCTGGTTAACTGCATAGAACATATCTGGTTGTTTGTTGACCAAGTACATGAGTGAACCTACAAGATGCCTATAAACAATAACTTCCACTACTTCCCCTGAAGTAGCATCCTCCTTTCTCCAATTACAAGCTAGAGGAGTCTCCATGGGTATACTGCTCTCCATGCGGAATCTCCTGAGTATCTCGTTGGCATACTTTCCATGAGATACAAAAAACTCCCCATCTCCATGCCATACATCCATGCCAAGAAAGTAATGCATGAGCCCATGTCCTTCATCTCAAACTCTATTGCAAGATCCTCCTTGCAATATTTGATGAGGTTATCATCACCTGTTAGTATGAGATCATCTACATAAAGTACAATGATCAATAACTTAAATTCCACCACTATGTGATATAGGTTCACATCCGATTCAGTCTCCGTGAAGCCCAACCCAGTGAAGTAGCTATCTATCCTAGTGTACCTAGCACAGGATGCTTTCTTCAGCCCATACAATGCTCTCTTGAGTCGGCACAAATTCGACTCACGATGTAAGGCTTAAAAACATTCAAGTTGTTCTATGTACACCTCTTCCTAAATAACTCGATTGAGGAGGGTAGTCTTCACATACATCTGATGGATCTTCCAATCCATCTATGTTGATAGTGCCAAAATAGATTTGATTGACGAGTAACTTGCAACAAGAGAAAATGTCTCATCATAGTCAATCCCCTCTACCTGTGAAATATCACGAGTAAAAAATCTAGCCTTATGCTTCTCCACACTACCATCTATAGCTTGCTTTACCTTGTAAAGCCAACAGGAGATCACAACTGAATTTTCGTCTGGTCTCGGGACCACATCCCAAACAACGTCTCAAACTATGGAGTCATACTCCTCTACCATCACATCAACCCAAATCGATTGTTGCACTGCTTCCTGAAAGGAAGATGGCTATGTCACAACACATGCACCCATAAGTACCATGTATCCAATGTACCTCTCTGGTGACCTCCTCTATCGGCACTGCAAAGAGGGTGCTCCCACATTCTCCCGTGCATCATCCAATAATCTGTCAGCCTCTCTAGTGTGCTTTCTTCCCTCTCTGGAAGACTCTTCCTGAGTGGATGTCTCCATTGTCTGAACCTCTGCATGTGGCTGCTCCACATAAATATGATGCCTCTCAACCTTAGGAGATAAAATATCCTCATACACATGTAGCTCAATCTCCCTCTCAAGGGATACTCGTATGGCCGTCTCCTCATCAAACCTGATATCCCTACAAACCACTATCATCTTAGTGGTCAACATGTACACTTGATAGTTGTGGGGTGTATCACTGTACCCCACAAAGATCCCCAACTCTATTTTTGGCTCAAGCTTCTTCCGTGCATTTGTCGTCACATGGAAATAAATCGATGACCCAAAAATCCTAAAGTGACCAACATTTGGCCTCTTACAGGAATAAGCCTCCTCTGGTGTCTTCATCTCAAGTATCTGAAGTGGGCTACGGTTTTGAACATAAAACATTGTGTTGCATGCCTCAGTCCACAAGTGTAGTGGTTGGCCCTGATCATGCAACATCGCCCTTGCTGCCCCTACTATGCTCCTATTCTTCCTCTCGACAACCCCAATCTGTTGAGGCTTATGGGGTGCCGTCAACTCTCGTTTAATCCCTTCCACTACACAGAAGTTCTTAAAATCATTGGAGACATAATCACCACAGTTATCACTTCGTAGAGCTTTAACCTTCTTGCTAGACTCTTTCTCTACCAATGCTTTTAACTCACAAAACTTTGTGAAAGTTTGATCCTTTTTCTGCATAAAAAATACCCAACCTTTACAAGAATAATCATCAACAAATATAACATGATACCTATGTTTGGTCGTGGATGCTGTTGAGAATGGTCCACACACATCTGAATGGACTCTCTCCAGAATAGACTCTGCTCGACTATCTCTGTTTCCAAAGGAAGAATTGGTGTATTTTCCCAAAGTACAACCCTTGCATGTATCAAATTTCTCAAGCGTACCTTTGGGAAGACCGATAGATATTTGTTGCAATATCTTCAAAGCCCCATGATGTAAGTGGCCCAATCACCTGTGCCACAACTCACCGACATCTCGGCTCAACATATTTTCCGCTTTTGAACTCAAAGCAGCATAATCCTCTACCTCTATCTTATAGAGATTCCGAACTAGAGTCCTTGTCTTCTTTACTTGACCTATGGCTATGTGTTGAAGGAATGCCTTTCCTTTCAAAAATATCACATCATAACCTCTATCCTCAAGCATGGCAATGGATACCAAGTTCTTCTTCAGTCGGGTACATGCATAAAATTCTTCAAGGTGAGTGGAGCTACATGCTCCCTATGAAAAGTAATAGTGCCCACACTAGTAACACTATACTTATCATCATCACCCATATTGATATGCATATTGAGATCTTTCTCCTCCAGTTCACTAAATAACTCTTTGCCACCAATCATGTGGAAAGAAGCTCCGCTGTCTAAGTACTAGACACTTCCCATCACTGAAGACACCATGAATGCAATGAGGAAAAATCCAATTCAAATTGGGAGGCCAAAGCCTCACCTGCCTCTCATCTTGAGGACTTCTCCTTGGATTCCTTCAATGGACAGTTTGTAGCAAAGTGACCCATCTTGTGACAATGAAAGCATTTAACTTTCTTCATGTCCTTCTTCTTACTTCCATGATAAGAATCTGATTTGGAACGAGAAATTTTACGTTTCCCCTTCCTCTCCTTAATCATTAAGGCATAGTTCTCTTCATCATCATTCTTTCATGAAGATCCATCCCTGGTGTTCCTCCTAATCTCATCTTGCATCAAATCCAACCTTAGTCGTTCCTAATCTAGCAGCTTCTCCCAACCATTGATAGAGTCCTGATAACTAAGCCAACTCTTTGGGAGTCCAAGAAGAGAAAGGCTCACTATATCATCCTCAGCAACCATGATTCCAACACTTCCAAGTTCATCCTGACATTGAGTGAACTTAGTCAAGTACTTTGGAATTGTCTCGCCTTTCTCCATCTTGATTTTACAAAGTTTATCCTTCAGTGCCAACTTCCTTTGATCACTATTATTCTGATATAAGTCTGTCAATGTTTTCCACATAGCATGCAAGGTTTCCTTTCCATGGAGACTCGAGACAATTCTTGAACTCCCTCAAGGATTATACATTGTGCCTTCACCACACACTTCTTCCACTCGACCAGGTTTTGTGCATCACTAGCTACTGGATTAGGAATTGCTTGTTCAACAAATTTCTTCAAGCCATTGTCCTCTAGCATAAACTCCATCATGTCCCTCCAGGCTATGAAATTCTAGTTTCCTTCGAAGGAATACACAAGCCTCAATCCATGGAACACCATCTGCTAATCTTGAAGTATGTATTGCAAATTTGACTTTCACTTGTAACCCAGAAACTCAAAACTTCAAAATCTCCTCCAGAGAGTTGATTTTAAATCAACGATATCTCCCTCATCCGAACTCTAATTCGGATAATTTTTTTTTGAATTTGGGTATATTTTCCCAAGGAATCCAGATCTGCAATTTGTTTATGAAAATTTTGCATGGAAATTCTTAGATCCACTCTGCAAACTCTTGACCCAAAATTCAATCTTGCTCCGATACCATGTAGAAAATCCTGTAGATTCACAAGCTAATGCAATTTGCTAAAGAAAGAGACAGTAATATACTTCTACTCTCTATAGCGGAAGCCAATAAACATTGAAAAAACAATAATCAATAGAGGAAGAGAATCAAAGGCACATAACAAAATAAATATCTGGGGAAAGCCACAGCTCAAAACCCCACTATCTATTTAATATTAATCCGAAAAATTAAGATGAAATTACAATGCTTGTTCTCTCTATAACAATCCCAGCACTCAACAAATTCAATGTCCAACTCATAAGCAAGCTCAAGGCCAAAGCTTAGCCTCTTCACAATCTCTCCAAATCTCTATTCCAATGCGTAATTCCTATGGAGGATAGCTTGTATTTAAAGGGAAATAAAGCCTCTAAAAATAGCGCAATCCCTCAAGGATCAGTTCCTAAATGCATGCACTATTAGTGAAACTCAGAAAAATCTAAAACAAATAGTACACTGTCCCTGCACTCTAGTCTCAATTGGGTCTTTCTCAAAATCGACATGCATGAGTTTCTAATGAGTAAATATTCAGTTAACTAGAGTAACATAGGTGGAGTTCATTAGTGTCACCATTGACTGTTAACTCACTATTAGTTCTCTTAATCAGTTTGAGAACTAATTGAACTGAATTGACTCATGAAACTGAGTCTTCTACTTTACAACTCACAGTTAACTCATATTGGACTCCTACAAAGTAGGGAGAACATATACATGACTTCCAAAAGACTTCCAACTCAAATTTGTTACGTTAAGTAAGTTTAATAAACTTAATTTAACTATTTTAGCTGCTATGATAATATAATTCAAATTTGATTCATAGTTTAATTCAAGGACAAATTAAACTGGAATTTCTTGTTTCCATTTCTAAACACTTTATGTATGGTGTAATCAGAAATAAGAAAGCACATATAAAAGTAGAGGAGAAAAGAAACAAATTAAGAGTATATGTGATGAAGATTGATGGTCAAGAAGTGGTCTGAGGCACAAGGAGCAATCAAACTGTTGGTTTAAGGGGGCTTGACCCAAGTTCAGAGTGTACTGCGCACCAACAAAACCCTCAACCACTAGCCCTTTCGGCAACGATCTGCAAGCAGATCGCAATCTCACCTGAAGAGGTTATGGGACGTAGCAGAACCAAGCTTTTGCAGCCATAGGGATATCCGTGTTGTAGCGCCCATGTGTTCACTTATGTCTTATATATATATATACAATTTCACATACATGAATAACTTCACGATGATGATTAAATTCACAAATTGATACTTATCGCATAAACATAACAAAGAATAGTATAACATGTATTCTTTCACATTATTTAGTAAAAATCATGCATGACGATATATATAACAACAGATAATAAACACAGAAAGATACTCAATACTTCGCCAAAAATTCTTCTTTATTAAAGATCTTCAATACATACACTTCTCTGACCTACACACCCAACTACAGGTGGTCTGCACACTCAGCTGCAAACTCTTCCAAGGCCTCTGTGCACTCAGCTACGGATCCTTCCCAAAAATACAGATCCAAGACAAAGAATATGATCAATCTATGAATTCTATCTATGCCTCCTAGCTATAGACAAAGTATTACATCTTCTTTATATAGATTTCCTTACTACAAGACCATGGTCCACATACCATGGATCTGACAAAACAATGGACTAATACCTAATACCTGTTACCAAATAAGGGACATTGACCCACCCCAAAGTCCCTAAACATTGCGCAATGAATAGAACTTCGCCAGCTCCACTCCTCAAAATGCAGAGTCTTTGACCAAAAATTGGACCAAGTTGGGTGGTGCCCAACAACCCCCCAACACTCACTCGTGACTTGTTCTGAGTCACTCAGTTGTGGTTCCCTTGATTTTGACTACAATTCCATTATAGACCGCATTGTATTGTTGGATAATATTTTCTATTTATTTCTCCTCTTGGTGTACCTCCTCCAACAATGCCTCTTTGGTTTGGCCAACAACCTTCTGCAATATTTATGTCTCACTTTTATTCAACTCTTTGAGCCTTTTTTCCACTGCCTGAGAAATTTTTGGGGCATCATCCTACCACGGTTGAGTCCTCGCTTGTGAAATTTTCTCCTTCCTCCGAAGATCATCTATCTGGTTTTGGAGGTTCTTTCCTTCGGTAATATTGGTGAGCCTTTGCAAGATTGGTAGGGTCTACATAACTTCCAAGATCTCTTCGCAATGCTTATGCTTCACTTGTAATTCCTCCTAGATCTTCTATATGTTTGGATCCTCGTGCAGTGAGGTCCAAATTTGCATCGTTTCATCTAGTAATTTCCCGTAGTCCACCACTATGTCAGAGATGCCTTTTAATGATGCTTTTAAGTCTTTCTACCTCTTCTCCCTCACTTTTGGTAGCATGGCTAGCTGCAAACTTATTTTCAGCTCTAATATCTGCACTTCATACTCAAATTTTATCTTTTCCAATGTATTCTTTGATTCCTTGATCGCGAGGGCGAGATTCGTGACCTTCTCTAATGGTGGTTCCTCATCACTGACCTTCACGTCTAGGTCTATGCTACAAGTATCTTAAATGGATTTTTTGAACTGTTGTCATCACTACCATGCATCATCTCTTTCCTTAGCTACCTACTCTAGCGCCTTCTTCAGTGCAGCTTTCTGCTTTTCCACCTGCATCATCAACATCAAGGTTCGTTGTTCTAGCTCCTACATCTCGATTGTTAAACTTTGATGGAATTAGTGCAAAACCTGCATGGGTAGCGCAACAATATTCATGTTGATGGTCTTCCATGCTTTGGCTCATTCTTTTTCCTTCAGTGTGTAGAACTGTAGTGCCCCAACTGGTACCTACAAAATTTTAATGCTGAATTGTGTCTCTATTATTCACTATACATATAATGGATGAGTTATTTGTTTTGATTGTTTTGTTGTTTGTGTTAATGCCTTCAGCTCTGCAATGCCTTGTTGTACCTCAACCAAGATCTCTCTATAGCGATCATCAATTATGTCCCAAGTCTCCACGGTGATCTCCTGAAACTTCTCACCGATCTCACCAATTTCCTCATCAGTGAGGACCAGTGGTATTGCGCGCTTGAACTTATCTTCTTTATGATTTTTCCTCTTGCTTGCCTCAATTGTTGGTACTCTCTTTTTGATAATAAAAGGTGAATCCTATGATAATCCTGCACCACTGAGGGGTTCCTCGTGCTTCTTCTATGTTTCCTCTATTTCTATCTGTACATCCTTTCCACTTGTACTTGCATCCTGCGGGGTACCCTTCTCTGTTGCAACTGCTCCACTGGGTGGATTCATCCACTCTTCGGCCAATGTTGTACTACTGTGAGAAACTCATCTTTGGTTACTAAGTATGGAAATGGGTGTCATGTCCAAGTTGGGTCCTTCATTTCCTTGACATAGGCTTTGTGGAAGTCCTCTTTGAAGTCCACAATGTGACAATATTGCTTATATAAACTAGGTTACAACCTTGGATGTTGATTCACCACCATGTGTAGACCCATTGATATCACCACAAAGAAAATCCTATTCTCTGTTGCGCGCATCATCTCCTTAGCAAAATAGAGGGAGGAATACCTCATTGCTTCAAAAATATCCACCTCAACAGATGGAAACTGCAAGTATTCTAGCTCTTTCCACACAACTAGAGAAATGAGGATTATTAGTCAAGCGTAGTGGAATGCCTTCCCCTATTTGTGTGCTTCCCTGCAATCTATCAAAAATTCCTTGCATAGATAGGCAACCTAGTTAAACTAGACCCTTGTGCTACACTACACAAACAAAGATACTACAACTATAGGCACCTTATTTATCCTACATTTCCTCATTATCTTACCTACCAATATGTGCATGGTGAAGTGCACTCCTTGGTCATCGATGGAATTGATATCATATCCACGCGATTTCTTCACTAGTCTGAATTTGTCCTTCATCATTTGTGCCATATCCTTGTCCTTATTTTTACCCACAAATTCTTCTGCGGAGTCTTTTCCCTGATGAGGAAACGTTGTGATTCTTCTTATTAAAATCTCATCAATTAGGATCTGTGTTCCTAACCAAATGCATCGACAATGTACCAGTGCAAGGATCTGTCACACACAGGTCGTACTGGATGGGATTCTACCGAAGTGTGGCACATTCATCATGTTCAAGAGGCCCGCTCTCTGTAATTCTGTAGCCCACTGGTATGGCTCCAGCCTCGTGACTCCATTTTGTGGGTACTAAACCTGCTTTAGATATCAACTTGGTTCAAATTATTGGTATTTTCTCGAATCTTTAAAGTCTTAGTCTTCCATCTTCAATTGTGGGATCTTCCCCAACACTTCGCCATCAAAGACACTTCCTTTGGCAGGAATGGAATGAACATGCCAAACTTTACATCCTTTGAATCCTTAACCTACTTGATGCTTGGTTTTTATGGTGGCATATAAGGTGGGAGCACAGTGGGAATCTCTTCATCCCCTGTCTCCATTCAGTGAAATTCAACCTCCTTTTCACTATCATTGATCTATTGAGGCACCTTCTATTGCATTGACTTCTTTCCTTTCTACATAGGCTTCTTCCCCTTATCTTCTTTGTTCTTCGTGCACACTTCCTTATTTGTTTTCTTCCTCGAGGATGTTCTTAGTTCTGCCCCAAAGACCTTAGCTAGTCTCTTCTCCTGCTTCTTCTGTGGTTATGTTTTTTTGGGTACTTGCTTTCTCGGTGACCTCATGTGCCTTAGGGACATGGGTACATTCACTACTTGTGTCTCCATAATACCTGCTAATCCTCTTTATGAAAATATTCTAACAAGTTCCTCAAAACTCCTCCTAGACATGCAATAACTCTCTTCTCTTCACACTTAGATGCAACTTCTGAAATTCTCCAGACAAAAAAGTGTAAAATGTGGTGTAGGATACAATTTTTATAAAAAAATTGAATTCCCAACCCCATGATTGGCTAAGATTTGCTCATTTAATGTAGGTATGGGGCTAGATACAACCAATTGTGCTTCATAAATGCTCTTCTCCCGCACCCCTTAATGAAAATTTCCTTTTAACGGTAGATTTTTCCTTCCAACGGTCATATTTCTGGCCAACTTTGATGAACCTTCCCTTGTGGCGCAATCACCTTTTCTTTGTCACAATTCCTTCACACTTCATCATACTTTTGAGTATTGCGCAGTAATCTCCCGTCAGTGAAGTTCGTTCCTGTAGAGTAGTTTATAGTCCTGTGCCCACTTTCAACTACAGGTGGAACTAAGAATCTCTTCCCTTCATTTTTTTAGTGCGAAGCTCCAGGGATAGAGTCGTCCCTGTATATATTCAATCTGCTACCATTGACTCGTCCTGGAATCATTTAACCATTTAACTTCGCAAGATGAATTGCACCACCATCAGAGATGTGCTTGATGATATATGGTCCTAACTAGTGTGTTTTATTTTTTTCTCGTGAACTTCACGAATTTTTTCTCATATAATAATACAAGATCTCCTTCTCGAAATGTCTTCTTCTTGATATGCTTGTCATGCCAAGATTTGTCCCTTGTTTTCTGCACTTGCTGATGGAACCCTGCTATGAACTTGGCTTCTTCTAGAGCTAGTATGTGTGACATCCTTTCCTTCATAATGTCACGGTCTGTCATATCTTTGAAAACTGCAATTCTAAAACTTGGCACAATGTATTCCATAGGCATAACTACCTCTTGTCCATATAACAACCTAAAAGATGTCTGCCCTGCCAGTTTCTTGCATGTTGTTCTATATGCCCATAACACCACTGGAATCCTTAAATCCCAATCATCTTTGTTCACATTGCATACCTTGGTCAATGAATTCTCTAGAATTTTATTGAAAGCTTCCACTATTCCATTTTCCTAAGGATGATAAGGAGTGATCTTCTAGTGGTAAACCTAAAATTCCTCAATTAGTGCTTCAATGGTCTTATTCAAGAAATGCATCCCTTGGTCACTCATCAGAATTTTTGGACAACCAAATATGGAAAATATATACTCAAAGATGAACTTTGCAGTAGTTTCTGGACTGTAATCCTTCAGTGGTTGTGCCTCAGCCCATCTTGTCAAATAATCAATTGCAATGATGATATACCTCGCACCAGTCTTCTTTCCTGGTGGACTGATAGGTCAAACAAAGTCAATAGCCATTTTGTCAAAGGCTTTCAAGGTTACTTATGGCACTAGTGGCATCTCGTTTCTTCTAGATGGCTTTCTTGTTCTTTGACATACATCACATGCTTAACATAATTCTTTTGCATACTTATGCATTTTGGGCCACCATAGCCTAGCTCTCAAGATTTTCTACGCAGTGGATTTCCCTGCATAATGCACACCTGCAACTCCTCCATGAGCTTCTGTCAGAATACTCTGTCATTTGTGTTCAAGGACGTATCTGTTGTAGGTTTTAACCCCGTACAAAAATTACCTGCATACGAATTCTAAAACACAGAAAATAAAAAATGCGAAAGCATAACACATAAAACACATATACACACAAATTTTCCCCTAGATCCCAAAACCAGGACTACCAGCTCGATTTTTCATTATTTTCCTTTCAATGTTACAATACATATTTATACATGCCGAAGTATCCAATACCATGGATCGAAAACCATCGCGTCCAAAACCATGGACCGAAAACCACTGCGTCCAAAAACATGGACCAAAAACCATTGCGTCCAAAAAACATGTGTGAAAATCATGCACAAAACCATAGGTGGGTCTGCCCAAGCTAACATAGGGTCCAAAACCAAAATTTTCTGGGGTGCTACCCTGGATCCCATAAAGTGGGGTTACGGGTACCCCTCACTGGTCTAGTACAGACCATTGCATACATCAGGCTACCGACTACACTTGCATATGGAACATGGGACATGTCTACTTCCTCTTCTTGTGTCTTGGGACATTGTTCAACATATAACCTCACACCTACAGGAATAGGAACCTTCACCGATTTACTATCTTGCATATTAAACCTCTGCAGTATTGTCTTGACATACTTCCTCTGGTTTAACCAGAGCTTCCTCTTTGCTCGATCTCTTTTAATCTCCATGCCCAAAATATAGTTTGCAGCACCAATATCTTTCATGTCGAATTTGGAGACAATTGGGTCTTCAAATCCTGGATAATTTCTTTGTCATTTCCAACCAGCAACATATCATCCACATACAAGACTAGATAAATAACACGGTCACCAATTAATTTAAAATACACACCATGATTTGCTTTGCTCCTGGTGAAGCCAAGTCCTCGTATAAATGTATCAAATTTTTGATACCACATCCTTGGTGACTGTTTTAACCCATATAGAGACTTCTTTAACTTGCATACCAGTTCTCTCTTAGCGTTCACCACAAAGCCTTCAGGTTGCTTCATGTATATTTCCTCTTCTAGATCCCTGTGAATAAATGTTGTCTTCACATCCATCTGTTCTACCTCAAAATCAAAGGCAACAGCAACAGATAAAAGTAATCTAATAGAAGTTACCTTGGCAACAGGAGAAAAAGTATCACCAAAATCAATTCCCGGCATCGGGGAATAACCTTTTGCTACCAACCGAGAGTTGTATTTCTCCACTTTTCCTTCTTCATTTGTCTTCTTTTTGAACACCCATTTGCTACCAATGGGTTTCCTTCCAGCCGGCAACTCCACCAGATCCCAAGCCTCATGTTTTTGCAAAGATGCCATTTCATCAACCATGGCCTCTTTCTAGAGTTTTCCATCCTCTGAATCCACTACTTCCTTCATAGTTCTGGGATCATCATCAGTAACAGACAAAGAAAAATTTGAATAGAAAGAAGATGGACTATACCTTTCTGGCTGCCTTCTTTCTCGAACTGATCTTCTCACAGCCGAAGTTTGTGGCTCTTCATCTTCTGTTTCCTTCTCCACTGTAGAATCTAATTCTTCCTCCTTTAGCTCAAACTCTATCTTCTCAGGTTCCTTTGGTTGGACTTCATGTTTAATAACATATTTCAACTCTCTGAACACCACATCTCGGCTGTACACAACCTTCCTTGTTACTGGGTTCCAAAGCTTATAACCCTTTAAACCATCCTTATACCCAATAAATATGCACTTTTCAGATTTACTATCCAACTTGGTTCTTTTTTCCTTTGGAACATGTACATATGCATCACATCCAAATACCCTTAGATGTGAAAGAGAGGGTTTCTTACCAGTCCATACCTCTTGTGGAGTCTTATCTTCCAACGCTGATGAAGGTGACCTGTTGACCAGGTAACATGCAATATCTACTGCCTCTCCCCAGAATTCCTGTCCTAACTCGGCACCACTGAGCATGTTTCTTGCCCTTTCTATCAATGTCTTATTCATTCTTTCTGCAACTCCATTTTGCTGAGGTGTATATGGAGTAGTCTTATGTCGTGCTATACCACACTTCTTACAAAATTATTCAAATTCCTTGCTACAAAGCTCTCCACCATTATCTATCCTCAACACCTTTATCTTCTTCTCTGTCTGATTTTCCACGAGAGCCTTAAATTCTTTAAACCTGTCAAAGGCTTTAGATTTCTTCTTAAGAAAATATATCCATGTATTCCTTGAGAAGTCATCTATAAATGATAAATAGTACACAAACTTACTGAGTGCTGGAGCCTTCACAGGTCCAAACACATCATTGTGCACAAGTTCTAATATCTGTTTCGCCCTCTTACTACCAGAGGGGAAACTCACTCGATTCTGCTTCCCATATACACAATTTTCGCAGAAATCAAAATCCATAGAGCTATTACTCATACCTTCTACCATACCTTTACCATGAAGTATTTGAAGGCCCTCCTCTCCAATATGTATAAGCCTTTGATTCCACACCATGGTCTTCTCTCCAGAGACCACTAGATTTTCTGCTCCACTTTCAGGAACCACAGAACTTTTGCAACCATCAATAACAATGCTACCTTGCAGCTTGTACAGAGTTCCAATTCAAACTCCCCACATCAATACCAATGCTCCCTGAACCATTTTGCAGGTATCCTTATCGAACACTATTTTTACACCTGCATCATCTAGCTTGCTTACAAAAATCATATTTCTAGCTAATGAGGAATATGAAAGACACCCGGAAGTGTTCTAACCCTTCCACCTTGCAAATTCAACTTTACTTTTTCCGTGACCAATGATTCTAGCCTTCCTATCATACCCTAAGAAGAAATCACCACCATCGTATTTCTCATACTCGCAGAACCACTCTCTATGGGGAGTGAAGTGAAAGGATGCACCTGAGTCAATCAACCATGCCTCATGATCTACATGTATATTTGAAGAAGCCAAGTACACATCCCCACCTTCATCTAAGGTGATTTTTGCCTCTACAAAAGGAGAATCATCAGATCCCTTTCCTTTATCAAGAGCTTTAGATTTACAGTCCTTTTGTAGTGCCCTTCCTTTCCGCATTTCTAGCACACCACCTTTACAAGTTTTTCTAGAGATTTAGATCCCCTACTCGATGACTTATTTTTGTTTCTGTTCTGGGACCATCCTCGTACAAACGAGGCATCACCATTCTGGCTCTCCATATTTTTCCATCTCATCTCCTCCATCGGCAACGATGAGACTATTTCAACAAACTGCAAGGCAGTTTCATTGCTACCTATTGCAATAACCAGACTATCCCATGAATCTGGTAGAGAACACAACAAACTGATGCAATTATCGTCATATGAAATTTTAATATCAACATATGCTAACTGACTTACCACAGTATTAAATGTGTTCAGATGCTCTGTCACTGAGTCTCCATCTTTCATCCTCAGGTTATACAGATTTTTCCGCAGGAACAGTTTATTCACTAGAGACTTAGATTGGTACAAAGTCCCTAACTTGTCCCACAAAGCCTTCGCCGTAGCTTCCCCTAATACATTTAGCAATACTGAATCCGAGACACATAATCGTATTGTGCTCTTTGCCTTCCGATCCAACTTCTTCCATTCTTCATCGGACACTCCCATTGGTTTAGTACCCGGATCTACCACGATCAACTAATCTTTATCCACCAATAGATCCTCCATCTTGATTTTCCACAACTCAAAACTCTGACCATTAAATTTCTCGATCTCTATCTTTCCACCGCTCACCATATTATTTCACCACCAGAATCGATCTCATAGATCTCCCACTGAACAGGGTCTACCATAGGCCTGAGCGAAACCCCTCAGCAACAAAGGCATCCCCTTGAAGCCAAAACTGCTTTGATACCAAATGTAGGTTTTAACCCCGTACAGAAATTACCTGGATACGAATTCTAAAACACAAAAAAAAAACAATGTGAGAGCATAACATATAAGACACATATACACATAGATTTTCCCCTGGATCCCAAAACTGGGACTACCAGCTTGATTTTTCATTATTTTCCTTTCAATGTTACAATACATATTTATACATGCCGAAGCATCCAATACCATGGACCCAAAACCATTGCGTACAAAAAACATGTGCAAAAATCATGCACAAAACCATAGGTGGGTCCCCCCAACCTAACATAGGGTCCAAAACCAAATTTTTCAGGGCACTACCCTGAACCCCATAACGTGGGGTTACGGATACCCCTCAAACCCCTTGTGATCCCCCCCCTCTAACCCCTATGTTGGGTCCCTATAATACTAGTGATTACCCCATTACTATTGTAGTTATACCCCTTATTTATATTGTTGTGCCCCTATTACCCCCATATTGTTATTTCTGTGCCCCATGGAATTCCTCTATTGTTATTTTTGTGGCTTTATATTATTATTGTTAGGTCGGCTGGATTATATTGTGATCCTTAGACTCCTATATATAGAAAGGAGGTTTTGTCATTTGTATCATCCAAGAATTTTTCATTTATGTAATGTAAAGGAGGTTTCCCCCTCGAAGAGGCTGAATTCTAAGGCGTTGATCTTTCTTTTCTATCTTTTCTTGAGCTGGTTTCATAACATTTGGTATCAGAGCTTTGGATTCTAGGGTTTCGCTGCTCCAAACAGGTCATCGTGGCATTTTCACTATAACTTTTTTTTCTGTAACGTTTCATAAGTCGCAAAAAAAACCCATTTGAGAAGAAATCGCACTGAACCTTGGGTCCTAATTTCAGAGCTTTTCGCACGATATTTGCGGAGATATGATCTGAGGAAGTTGGTCTTTTTGCAGACTCATGAATTACATTCAAAATAGGTGACCTGAGGAAAATCGTCATAACTTTCTCTCTGGGGATCAGATTGAAGTTTCGTAAGAAGGTACAGAAAGAGGACGGACTGTAGTTTCTTGTGGGTATTTTTCAGATCCAAAGGTCGAAATAGTGACTCCCGGCACGTCGTACAAGTTAGCTCTACTGAACTAGTCTATAATCAAGTCACTATGGGAGATTTCACATAACTCTTCCTTGGAGAATCCAATTTGGGTCAGACTTGTGGCATTGGAAAGAGGACACAGAGAGCTACTACAGGTCACAAGTTCAGAACTAGATGATTGGAAAGTACAGAGATACATCAGAGGCAATATCGAGCTCCTACAAAGTGAAAAAAGGTGTGTAGATTTTTTTTTAAATTTTTGCTTAAGCTTGGTTTGAAAATTTATTTTGAAGGAATTCAAACGGCATAGTAGAGCATTATTATCGGTAACTGATGCCCCGAGGAAAGAAAATGCAAACACCTAGTAAGGAACCTGAAAGCTCTAGCATGACTCATGAAGAAGAGGAAGAAATGCTACATGATATATCAAAATTACAAGAACAAGTGCAACAAATGTCACGCTCACAAAAGTTAACAGATGCTAAGATAAATGGCGTGGAAGCTAAGATGAATGGCATGGAAGCTAAGATGGACAATTTGAAGATATATTTGAACAAAAATTTGAAGACAGGCATGGCAGATTCGAAGACAGATTTGACTAATTTTCTACAAGAAATACTTACTAATGGTGAAAAGGTAGTAAAGGAAACTCATGATGAGAACAAAAGAAATGTTAATCATGATTCCATAGACGCTAATGTTGGATCAAAGAATCACCACATTCCAAAAATCGATATGAGGAAGTTTGATGGCAAGGATCCCGCCACATGGATATTACAGATGGAGCAATTCTTCGATCTCAATAATGTGCAAAACACACAAAAGGTACGTATGGCAACTTTATATTTGGAACCAAATCAGTTTGTATGGTATCAATGGCTTTGTTCTCGTAAACAAATTATCACTTGGGCAATTTTTACGGAAGAATTGATAGCACATTATGAGGATACAAAAAGCAACACTTTTTTTAGCCAATTGATAAGTCTCAAACAAAAGGGTTCAATAATGGAGCACATTGAGGAGTTCCAAAAATTGAACATAAGGGTAAAAGATATTCCAGAGGAGCATAGGATTGATGTGTTCATAGGGTCTTTAAAGGATAATATCCAACATGATGTGCGCCTTTGGGAACCTGATTCATTAGAGAAGGCATTCAGGTTAGCAAGAAAAATGGAAAGCAAAATTATGGCAACTAGGAAGCATACCATTCACAACTATAAAGACGGAAGTGTTGTTGCCCATAGTCTTCCACAACCTACAAGGTTGACACCACAACAATTGGAAGAAAAAAGAGCAAAAGGGCTTTGTTACAATTGTGATAGCAAATACACAAAAGGTCATAAGTGTGCTGAGAAGAAATTATTCTACATAGATTGTGAAGAGGAAGAAGAAAAGGAGCAAGAAAGGTCAAAAGAAGAGGATATATTCCAGGAACAAAGCCTAGATGAAGAACAAATAAATCCGACCATATCTTGTAATGCATTGGCGGGAATTACCACTCCTCAAACCATCAAGATAGAAGGACAAATCAAGAAGAAAAAGGTAATAGTGTTGATTGATTCAGGAAGCACCCACAATTTTATTCATTGTAGGGTAGCAAAAGAATTGAATTGCTTCCTATATCCAGCACCAGAGTGTCAAGTGATGATTGCAAATGGAGGAACAATAAATTGTTCTGGAAAGTGCCATAATATCAAGCTATCCATGGGAGAATATGTATTGACTAGCCCAATGCTTTCCATTCCAATGGGAGGTGTTGATGTTGTACTAGGAGTCCAATGGCTACAATCCTTGGGTACAATAGCTTTTAATTTTCAAGAACTTTTCATGAAATTTTCTGTGGAAGGAAAGGAAGTTGAATTAAGGGGTATTGCAGGGAAACCAGGAAAGATAATCAGCTCTAATGGCATGACAAAGCTTCTAAAAAAGGAGCAAAGAGGTGTAATTGCACAATTATGTTCGCTAGATGTTTCCACATTGGAATCATCTATTTCTCCAGATCTCCAAAAAGTCCTGGACAATCATTCCAAGGTATTTGAGACTCCCAAAGGTCTCCCACCTATGCGTGATCATGATCATGCTATTCATCTGATTCCAGGAAGTGTTCCTCCAAACATCAGGCCGTACAGATATCCATATGTCCAAAAAAGTGAAATTGAACGTATGGTTGCAGAAATGCTAGAG
Source organism: Pinus tabuliformis (assembly GCA_031772625.1). Lineage (NCBI taxonomy): Eukaryota > Viridiplantae > Streptophyta > Pinopsida > Pinales > Pinaceae > Pinus > Pinus tabuliformis. The sequence goes on from CM062808.1 coordinate 915,807,665, forward strand.
GCTGGTATAATTCAACCGAGTCAAAGTTCTTTCTCAGCTCCAGTAGTATTGGTGCACAAGAAGGATGGATCATGGCGCATGTGTCCAGATTATAGGGAGCTCAACAAGCTCACTATTAAAGATAAGTTCCCCATTCCTGTCATTGATGAATTACTGGATGAATTGCATGGATCAATTTACTTCACCAAGTTGGATCTTCGTTCGGGATATCATCAAATCAGAATGAAGATTGAAGACATTCCGAAAACGGCATTTAGAACTCATGAGGGTCATTATGAATTTTTGGTCATGCCTTTTGGCCTTACCAATGCACCTTCAACATTTCAAGGTTTGATGAATTCAATTTTCAAACCATTCCTTAGAAAATTTGTGTTAGTATTTTTTGATGATATACTAATCTACAACAAGTCTTGGAAGGATCATGTTGAACATGTTGACAAGGTGCTACAACTATTGGAGGAGAAACAATTATATGCAAAAAGATCCAAATGTTTCTTTGGAGTCCAGGAGGTGGAATATTTGGGTCATATTGTATCTCATGAAGGAGTTAAGGTAGACCCTAGCAAAATTAAAGCCATTAAGGAATGGAAAATCCCCACATCCATAAAGCATCTGCGAGGATTTCTTGGGTTGACAGGGTATTATCGCAAGTTTGTTAAGAATTATGGGAGAATAGCAGCACCTCTAACAACATTATTGAAGAAAGATTCATTTTCATGGACTCCGGAAGCAACAAAGGCCTTTAAACATCTTAAAGAGGCAATGTGCCAAGCACCGGTCTTAGCTACACCGGACTTCACAAAAACCTTTATTGTGGAATGTGATGCTTCAGGAAATGGAATTGGTGCTGTTCTAATGCAAGATGAAAGACCCATTGCTTTTGAAAGTCGTCCAATCAAGGGAAAGTTTTTAAGCAAAGCTATTTATGAGAAGGAAATGTTGGCAATACTCCATGCACTTAAGAAATGGCGACCCTACCTAATGGGAAGACACTTCAAGGTAAAAACGGATCATGATAGCCTTAAATACTTTTTAGAACAAAGATTATCCTCTGAAGAGCAACAAAAGTGGGTCACAAAGATGTTGGGTTATGACTTTGAAATCATCTACAAAAAAGGGAAGCAAAATGTGGTGGCAGATGCACTCTCAAGAAAGGATGAGGATGTGGAAGCATTGTTGTGTGCCATTTCTATTATCCAACCAGATTGGATAAACGAAGCAAAGGAGGAATGGAAGAATGACGAAGAAGTGTGGGCACTTATTCGAAAGCTACAACAAGATTCCAGTACTTCTGATACATTTAGCTGGCAAAATGATTCGTTATGGTACAAAGATCGCTTATACCTCTGTAAGAATTCCCAGCTAAAACAAAAGATTCTTATGGAATTGCACACTTCTCCCTTAGGAGGGCACTCAGGATTTTTAAAAACTTACCACAGGGTTAAGAAGGAATTTTTTTGGGATGGCCTTAAATCAGATATTCAAAAGTTTGTGGCGGAATGTTTGGTTTGCCAACAAAATAAAGTTGAAACAATTAAGACACCGGGTCTATTACAACCTTTATCCATTCCAAGCCAACGTTGGGAGGAGGTTTCAATGGATTTTATCACAGGTTTACCCAAGTCTGAGGGAAAGAGTGTCATCATGGTGGTAGTTGACAGACTTACCAAGTATGCACACTTTTGTGCATTATCACATCCATTTAAAGCCAGTACAGTTTCTACTGCATTTATGGAAACAGTTCAAAAGCTACATGGAAACCCAAAGATTATTGTAAGTGACAGAGATCCCATTTTCACTGGAAATTTTTGGACATAATTATTTTCTTGTCTTGGTACTCAGTTAGCTCATAGCTCATCTTATCATCCTCAATCTGATGGGCAAACTGAGATAGTAAACAAATGTTTGGAAGGATATCTTCGTTGCTTTGTATCTGATAAACAGACACAATGGGTCAAATGGTTGCCTCTGGCTGAATGGTGGTATAACACTTCCTTCCATACAGCAACAAAAATGACCCCATTTATGGCACTTTATGGGTATCAACCACCATCAATCACATCATATTTAAGAGAAAATTCTAAGGTTCAGGCAGTGGAACATCACATCGAACATCAACAACAAGTCCTCCAACTCTTAAAGGATAACCTCGTGTTGGCACAAAATAGAATGAAACAACAGGCAGATCAACATCGCAGTGAAAGAAGTTTTGATGTAGGTGATTGGGTATTCCTACGGCTACAACCATATAAGCAAATGTCCCTAAAGCAAGCTAAGAAGGATAATAAATTATCACCAAAGTATTATGGTCCGTACAAGGTGTTGGAAAAGATTGGTACTATGGCATACAAATTGGAGCTTCCTGCAGCTTCTCGATTGCACCCAGTTTTCCATGTTTCATGTTTAAAGAAGGTTATAGGCGACAAGCTCCCAGTTCAAACAATATTGCCAGAACTTGACGAGGAAGGAAAAATTATATTGGAACCGGAAGCAGTCACAGAAACAAGAACTCGACAGCTACGAAATCGATCAATTTCAGAGTATCTTATCAAGTGGAAGAACTTATCCGCTGAAGATTCCACATGGGAGGATGAGAATTTTATGCAGAAGTATCCAAAACTGCTCAAGCGTTGAGGACAACACTTTTTTGAAGGAGAGGGGCATGTTGGGTCCCTATAATACTAGTGATTACCCCATTACTATTGTAGTTATACCCCTTATTTATATTGTTGTGCCCCTATTACCCCCATATTGTTATTTCTGTGCCCCATAGAATCCCTCTATTGTTATTTTTGTGGCTTTATATTATTATTGTTAGGTCGGCTGGATTATATTGTGACTCCTTAGACTCCTATATATAGAAAGGAGGTTTTGTCATTTGTATCATCCAAGAATTGTTCATTTATGTAATGTAAAGGAGGTTTCCCCCTCAAAGAGGCTGAATTCTAAGGCGTTGATCTTTCTTTTCTATCTTTTCTTGAGCTGGTTTCATAACACCCTGATTAACTATGTGGGCTAGTCATGGAAAGAATATAACACAACCCAATATCTGTGTAGTACTTCATCCAGTCCCATTTTGTACAAGTGTCTAGCAATCAACGAGAAATTAGTTGCTCGAACCACCAACTCCTTCTTTTTCTTCATGGTGTACTCTACGAGCACCATTCATGTGGCGAAAAAATGAATAATATCCACAAAGTGATCATCTACGACTCTAATTGTGAATAGTTATGCATCGGGCAGGTTATCTTCGATATTGTGGGTTCTTCTCCCATCTCTATTCTTGATAGATGATCAGGTCCGACATTCAATTTCCCTGGCTTCACTATAACCTCAAAGTCATATTCCTGGAATAATAACAACCATCAACAGATATTTCCTCCTAAAAAAATCTTATTCACCAAATATTTCAACGCGTAATGATTAGTGAACATTTTGAAATGCGCTCCCAACAAGTAGTGCCTGAACTTCTATAATGCATATACCATAGCTAATCCCTCTCTTTCTATCGTGCTATAGTTCTTTTCTACCTTGGACAATTTTCTACTTGAAAATGCTATGGGATGATCAGTTTCTCCTGCTCTTAGTTGTGCTAGCACTACACCCAATGCTATGCAAGATGCATCAACATGTACGTGGAACTCCTTCTTCCGGTCTGGGAAAAATAGAATAGTCATGGTTACCATTTTCTCCTTTAGTGCATCCAAGCTCTTTTGGCACTCTTTGATCCATTGAAAAGTCATGTCTTTCTTCAAAAATTTCTCCATTGGTGCAATTATTTGCACATACCCATTTATAAACTTTCTATAATAGCCAGTGTGTCCTAGTGTCGTGCACACTTTTCTCACTGTTTTCAGTGCTCGCAGGTTCACAGTAACTGCGATCTTCACGGATCCACCATTAATCCTTGTTTACAAACTACATGACCGAATATTGTACCAAAGGGTGCATAGAAAATACACCTATTCAAGTTCAATGATATCTAATACTACTTACATGTATCCAACATCAACCTTAAGCTTGCCACATGTTTCTTTAATAACCCAAATACTATCCAATCGTCGAAGTAAACTTCCAAAAATTTGTCTATATATTCTTTAAAGGCTGCAACTACAACTCTAGAAAAGATAGCAGGCACATTCTTTAATCCAACAAGCATCACAGTGTAATGGTAAGAGCCCCACTCTGTAGCAAAATTAGTTTTATGTCTATCTTCTGGCGCAATTCTGATATGATGGTATCATGAAAATCCATTTGTGAAAGAATAGGCCTCCCATCCTCCTACATTGTCCAATACTTCATCTGTAAATGGTTTAGGGAAGGGGTCATGTAGGCTTGCATCATTCAATTTCCTTAAGTTAACACAAATTCTGATTTCCCCTTTTTCCTTCTTTTACTAAACCACCATGGGACTTACCCATTCAAACTCTTCGACAGGTTTGATTATCCTAGTTGCTAAAATTTTGTCTAATTCTTCTTTCACCTTCTCCTTGTATTTTGGATTCAATCTATAAGGTCTCTGCTTGATAGCCTTTGCATCAGGCTTCATAGGAATACTCATAACTGCCAAATCCCCTACTATGCCCTTCATATTTGAAAACTTAGTGGGGAACAACTCTTGATATTCATGCAAGAGATCCATTATCTTATTGACTGTGTCTTCATCCCAGTAATCTCTTATTTTTGCATACTTTGGTTCAACCTCTAACCATATATTCACCTTATTTGTCTTCAATGGCTTTGTTATATCATACATCTCTATCTTAGGTCCATTTACTTCACGATGACCTTCTAATTCTTTGATGTAAATATTACGAGGATCTTCATCCTCTTTTGCAATGAGATTATATCATTCCATTACATTATGTATCTGCATAACCCAATCAGGTTGCCAAATAACTAGAACTTCATTCTCAAAAATCTTCTTCTTAACTATATTTAGAGTTGCATCTATATGTGGACAATCATCTTCAAATCTGAATGTCATTATAAATACATCAACCATTTCTTCCTAGCTAGTAGTAACATGTCGAAGCTCTGTTTCTAGACACCAATTCCGCGGAATTGTCTCTAGGGTATGGATGAATCCATGCACCCATTCTTCTCACGGAATTTCTCCCTAAGCTGCCATACAAAGTTGTATGTGGTCTCTAGGATTAGTCTGGCCATCATACTTATCTACAAGCTCTGTTTCTACTTGAACAAACCTTACCCACATCAACCTTCTACACTTTTTCCAATCTCCTATATTCTTCTTATGAGTACCCCACCATCTAGTAGGAGTAGCCCTCAGTGCTTGATCCAGAGCTAACAATATCTGACATTCGGGTACCTGTCTTTCATAATCTCTAAATAAAGTATTTATATTAACCAAACCTTCATACAAAGTTAAATCACATACCTCAGCTGTCATACAACGCACTGATTTAGTGATCCTTGCACATTGCCTTGTAGACACTTCGTGCAACCTTATCTATCAGTTTTCCAACTCCTCTTCTAAATTTGAAGTGCAGGAACTATCTTGCTCCCAAGTCAGTTTTCCATCTACAATAGGGTTAACCTATTCTTCTTCTTTTGCTATTATTTGATAAATGTTGATGATGTCATCGATGTTGTACTCTTCTTTGACAGGTTTAGTATAGCTTGCTCCCTTTGATGGATCTAATGGAACAATAACTCCCATATTGTTGCTCTGAAATATCATTTGTCTTTTCTTCAATTTAATTATAGCCAAGTTAGAAATTCCTAATCCAATCCAAGCAATGCGGGGTAGGGATTACTGTCGTCCATAATATCAATCAATTTAAAGTTAGTGGTAGTGCACACTCCATCAATGTCTACTCTGATGCCTAGAAATATTCCTAGAGGAACAATATTATGTTGATTCACCATCTTCAACCGTATAGTTGACCATTGTAGCTTCAGCTTACCTCCCAAGTCTGCTTCAGCAAGGAAATGGCATCAGAGCTTAGATCCAAGATAACCTGAACCACGTCATATTACCGAATTTGCATTGTGAGCCTCATTTCCTTTCCACTCTACTTATTATGTCTATGTAGGTTATTCACCAGACGCATCTCACTCTATGGTAATTCCTTAGAAGTAAAAGATTCTATCAATTCCTGCAATCCCTCCACAACTTTCTAGTTTCTTAACAACTTCATGCAAGTCTCTATAAAATACTTCAAAATATTCAGATTCACATCTTGTGTCATAAATGGTACTATCTCACAGTTATTCTTTTGTGTTTGTTGCGCGATAGAGGTCGAGGCCCCATCATCCATGAAACTCCACCTTTCCTCCATGAATACTTTATTTTCCTCCAAGATATCAAATGCAGGAGTTTTTTAGTAGTTTTTCTTACCCATGTAGCCTCAACTTCCTTTTTCCCATTGGCTTTATCATTTCTAGTCACAACTCCACTTCTTGTTACAATGTCGATGGTGGTTGATCCTCCTTTGGCTCGACGGTCATCATTTGAATATTTGTTGTGGGTTGTTGTTTCCTTTTCTCCTACATCTTCACGATAAGGACAGGGCATTCTTATATCACATGATCAAAATACCTACATTAGCTACAGGTTTTCATAGGGTTTTGACAGTCTCTTGCGAAGTTTCCTTTCTATCCATAGTTATAATAGATAATTTGGCCACATCCTTGACCAACTCCTCCTCCTCGTCCTTGAAATCCTCCTCGACCAGCGTGTTGGCCTAGATCCTCGTGTGTATGTCCTTCAACTTGCAGTATATAAGCATCAACAATGCGCTTGGCATCATCAAGCCATAACTTCGACAAATTTTCTTATCATGGACTACTTCTCTACAAAATTTGTAAAATAGTTGCTTTGGGGTCTGCACATACTTATGTAATAGGTAGAAATATTCAGGGCGATGTTGGCCTCTGATTCTACAAATCTCGCACCAAAACCCTAGGTTTACTATATTATGTGCTCCACTTGCCAAATAATCTCTAAACACAAGGAATTGATCGTTATAATGACCCTCTACTTTACAGTTTGTACACCATACTTCTAATATGGTCTCTTTACCTTTCTTGAGATATTGCAATTCCAAGGTGAAATTGGCTAGCTGAATCTGAATTTGTTGTACTCCTGCATGAGTATCCCCAACCAGTGAAGCTTCCAGCTTCATTGCAATCTCCTATGCTTCAGCTTGAGTCATGATGTTCTGTTGTGTCAATGGTAACCTAATATCTGGTAGTAACGTGGCTATGAACCATTCCTTATGTTGCTCTATAGGTATATTAAATCTTATTTGACCCATCAACACCTTGAATTGTTGATCCAACTCCCACACAAATTCAATCATTTTCTGTTTTATTTCTTTTAGCTCAGTGATGCAAATCAATTCTGATTTTGACTTCTTGAATTCTGATACTAGTGCTTTCTTAATTTCATCCAATGAAGCAGTTAGATTAGTCACAAAGTATTTCATATACTAAGTTAGTTCTCTTTCTTGCAACGACGTGACGAGTTGCGCATTATTTACATCATCACTAGTGATCTGTCTTGTTGTCCATACTACATCAGCTACAAACCAAAATTGATCAGGCGCCTTTGATCCCAGTCATTTACAAACAGATAGGTTAATTTCATCAACCATTTTCCTTCTCGGGGGGCTAGGTGGAGGGGGAGGGGGTGGGGGTGTAGGGGAATTATGGGGGGGAGGGGAATTATGGGGAGGGTGATCGGGTGTAAGGGGGGTGGATGGATGGGGAATCCCAAAGGCGCCTTGATTTTTCTCAACTCCTAACTTCGACACGTCTTGAGGATGGGAGGGGGAATGTCATGGGGTTGTAGGGTTAATTCTTTATTCTTCTCTCTTAGATCCTCCTAATAAGTGGCTATAGTCAGTCTCAATAAAATTCTTTAGATATATTCTATATCATTTTCCACTTTGCGTAGACTCTAGTTCAGTCTTATTTCCTCTTCGTCCAAACATTAATCTGACTAGATTCGTAGAATCCACTTTTCACACAATAACATCTTAATCCACATATTAAAATATTTTAATAGATTACCTCACACTCCTTTGAAAAATATTCATTCATCTTCGCTATAGGATACGATCGCATCTATTGCGAACTCAGTGATAAATCCTCCTAAAATGTTATCGATCCAGAAATCAATAGCTCTTGAGATACTATCATTGACGTTCTTGATTTTCCATATCAATTCAGGATTCCACTCCTTAGGTTCATCATTCTTGAAACAAGTCTTATGCTCAGTCAACTTAGATACCCACTCATACAATTCGATGTGGAAAGAACCAAAGAAGATTTCATATTTCTCTTCGAAGATATACTTATGCAACCAAAATTCAACTGATAATCGAGGGTTTCTATTTTCTTTTTCTGCAAATTATATTTCACTCTGTTCAACCCACTCCTGGATTTCTTTCTTCGATGGACACCAAAACATATCCCTTAAGTAGATCTCATTCCCGATGACGGAACCATTTGTTGGTTTAGGGGGGATTGACCAAGGTTCACTGTGTACTGCACACCAACAAAACCCTCAACCACTGGCCCTCTTGGTAACAACCTTCAAGCAGATCACAGTCTCACCCGAAGTGGTTATGGGAGGTTGCAGAACCAAGTTTCTGCAGCTAGAGGGATATTTACACTGTGGCGCCCATGTGTTCACTATCTAAAATTTCTCATACATGAATAACTTCGCACTGATGATTAACTTCACAGATTGATACTTATCGCATAAACATAACAAAGAACAGTATAACATGTATTCTTTCACATAATTTAATAAAAAGAATGCATGACGATATATATAACAACAGATAATAAACATATAAAGATACTCAATACTTCACCAAAACTTCTTCTTTATTAAATATCTTCAATACATACACTTCTCCGACCCGTGCACCTAGCTGCAGGTGGGTTGCACACTCAGCTGCAGACTCTTCCAAGACCTCTGCACACTCAGGTTCAAATCCTTCCCAAAAATACAGACCCAAGACAAATGATATGATCAATCTATGCCTCTTAGCTATTGACAAAGTATTAAATCTTCTTTATATATTTTTCCTTACTACAAGACCATGGTCCACATACCATGGATCTTACAAAACAATGGACTAATACTCGATACCCGTTACAAAATAAGGGACTTTGACCCAACCCAAGGCCCCTAATCATTGCGCGATGAATAGAACTTCATTGGTTCTGCTCCTAAAAATGGGGAGTCTTTGACCAAAACTTGGACCAAGTTGGGTTGCGCACAAAAAAAACTCTCCGTAAAGAGGTTGTTGGCTGAAGGATTTTGTTATATAAGAAAAATCATTTATTAGGACAAAGCCATATTGATGAACAAGTGATTTGTTATTTTTATGAGAAACCTCAAATTTATTTGTAATCTGAATAACTTTACAATTGCACTGTTTTCGACCACCTTTAGTACTTAGTCACATTCTTGGTCACATGGTGCTTAAGGTGTATCATCTAGGGCCTAAGGCCCTAAACCTATTGAATTATTAGTGTTATGTATCTAGATCAAAATAATGCAAAAACATAAGAAAAGATAGATCAATGAATTGGTAGTAAGCCACTTCGAGGGGACAACCTCCCTCTACATCACATAAATGAAAAATTCTTGGATGATTCAAATGACAAGACATCCTTGGTATATAAGGACTCTAAAGGGTCAAAATATAATTAGTTCCTACATAACAATAATATTGTAAGGGCGCAACAATAATAATGGTGGGCTTCTATGGGCACAACAATAACAATAGTGGGATTCTATGGGCACAGAGATAACAATATAGAGACTACACTATTATTATGCCCCTTTCCTTCAAAAAATCATTTTCCTTAGTTATTGATTAGTTATGGATGCTTTTGTATAAAATACGCATCCTCCCCTGTGGAACCTTCAGTGGGTAAGTTCTTCCATTTAATGAGATACTCTAAAATTTATCGATTCTGCATCTACTAGATTCTTGTTCTGTGATTGCTTCAGGATCCAACATGATTTTTCCTTCCTTGTTAAGTTTTGGCAATATAGTTTGAACTAGGAGCTTGTCACCTAACCTTCTTTAAGAAAGAAACATGGAAAACTTGGTGTACTTGAAGAGATGTAGGAAGCTCCAATTTGTATGCCATAGTACCAATATTTTGCAACACCTTGTAAGGGCCATAGTACTTGAGTAATAATTTATTATCCAGACTTAGCTTGTTTGAGGGAGATTTAATTGTATGGTTGTAGCTATAAATACCCAATCACCCATTTCAAAACTTCTTTCACTGCGATGTTGATTTCCTTATTGTTTCATTTGAATCTCTGCTAGAGGCATGATATCCTTTAAGAGTTATAGAACTTGTTTTTAATGTTTAATGTGATCTTCCATTGCTTAAACCTTAGAATTGTCTCTTAGAGCTAATGTGATGGATAGTAAATGATATCCATTAAGTTCCATAAATGCGGTCATTTTTTCTATGGTATGGAAGGAAGTTTTATACCACCATTTTTAGAGAGGTAACCACTTGACCCATTGTGTTTGTCTATTAGATACAAAGAAATGAATATACCCTTCCAAACATTTGTTCACTATATTAGTTTTCCCATCATATTAAGGATGATAAGAAGAACTATGAGCTAATTGAGTACCAAGACAAGAAAATGATTATGTCCAAAAATTTCCAATGAAAATGGGATTTTTGTCACTTACAATAATCTTTGGGTTTCGATGTAGATTTTGAATTGTTTCAACAAACGCAATAGAAACTATAATGGATTTGAAAGGATGAGATAGTGAACATAAGTGTGCATACTTGGTAATTCTATCAACTACCACCATGATGACACTCTTTCTTTCAGACATGGGTAGTCCTGTGATAAAATCCACTGAGACATCCTCCAAATGTTGACTTAAAATGGCTAATGGTTGTAAAATACCCCGGGTCTTAATTGTCTCAACTTTATTTTGTTGGAAAACCAAACATTCTCCCACAAAATTTTGAATATCAGATTTAAAGCCATCCCAAAAAAAATCCTTCTCGACCATGTGGTAAGTTTTTAAAAATCTTGAGTGCCCTCCTATAGGAGAGGTGTGCAATTCCAAAAGAACCCTTTTTTTGAGTTGAGAGTTCTTACATAGATATAAGCAATCTTTGTACCAAATGAGTCAATTTTCTAGATAAATGTATCAAATGCATTGGGATCTTGTTGCAAATTTTGAATGAGTCTCCACACCTCTTCATAATTTTTCCATTCATCCATTGCTTCAGTTATCCAATCAAGATGGATAATATAAATGGCACAAAAAAATCTCTACATCCTCATCCCTTCTTGAGAGTGCATTTGCAACAACATTTTGCTTCCATTTTTTATAGATGATTTCAAAGTCATAACCCAAAATATTTGTGATCCATATGTTTCTATTCTAAAGATAATATTTGTTCCAAGAAATACTTAAGACTATCATGATCTATTTTTACCTTAAAGTTCCTTCCCATTAGGTAAGGGAAACATTGCTTTAGGGCATGTAGTATTGCCAACATTTCCTTCTCATAAATAGGTTTGTGTAAAATTTTTACCTTGATTAGACAAGTTTCAAAAGCAACGAGTCTTTATTATTGCATTAAAATAGAACCAATGCCATTTCCTGAGGCATCACATTCCACAATAAAGGTTTTTGGGAAGTCTTGTGTAGCGAAGATCGATCTCGACACACTGCCTCTTTAAGATGTTCAAAGACCTTAGTTGCTTCTAGAGTCCAATAAAATGCATATTTCTTTAGTAATGTTGTTAGATTAAATGCTATTTTCCCATAATTCTTAACAAACTTTCGATAATACCATGTTAAACTGAGAAATCCTTGAATATTCCTTAGGATTTTTAGGATTTTCCATTCCTTAACAGATGTATTTTTTTAGGGTATACCTTAGCACCCTCATGAGATACAATATTGCCCAAATATTCTACCTCTTGTACCATAAAGAAAAATTTGGAGGGTTTTTCGTATAATTATTTCTCCTCCAATAATTTGAGCACCCTATCAACATGTTGAACATGATCTTTGCAAGACTTGGTGTAGATTAGTATAGCATACAAAAATAATAACAAAACTTTTCTAAGGGTTTGAAAGTGGAATTCATTAAAACTTGAAATGCGAAAGGTGCATTAGTAAGGAAAAAATGCATGACCCAAAATTCATAATAACCTGCATGAGTTCTGAATGTTGCTTTTCAGAATGTCTTATATCTTCATTATAATTTAATGATATCTTGAATGAAGATCCAACTTGAATTGCTCCACATAATTCATCCAACAATTCATAAATAACATGAATGGGAAGTTTATATTTAATAGTGAGCTTGTTGAGCTCTTTATAATTTGGACACTTATGCCATGATCCATCTTTCTTGTGCACTAATACTACTGGAGAAGAGAAATAACTTTGGCTAGGTTTAATTATACCTTCCTCTAGCATTTTTGCAACCATACATTCAATTTAAATTTTCTTATAATAGGGATATATGTAAGGTATGATGTTTGGAAGAACACTTCCTAGAAACAAGAGAATAGAATGATCATGATTGTGAAAAGGTGGGAGACATTTGAAAGTCTAAAATAACTTGGAATGATTGTCAAGGACTCTTTGGAGATCTACAGAAATGGATGATTTACATGTTTGAACAACTAGTGGGCATAAATGTGAAATTACCCCTCATTGTTGCTTATTCAAAAACTTTTCCACACCACTAGAGATTATTATCTTCTCAAGTTTCCATGTGATACCCCTTAATCAATTTCCTTTCATTTCTTGAAAAAATTCAAGAAAAGTTCTTAAAAATTAAAAGCTATCATCCTGAAAGATTGTAACCATTGGATTCCTAATACAACATTAGCGCCACCCATTGGAATGACAAGAATTGGACTATTCAATACATATTATACCATGGTTAGATTGATATTATGGCACTTCCATGAGAAATTTATAGTTCATCCATCTGCAACCATCACTGGAGACTCTAGTGTTGGATATAGAAGGCAATTCAAATCCTTGGCTATCTTACAATGAATTAAATTATGGGTACTGCCCAAATCAATAAATACTATTATGTTTTTGTTTTTTAATATATCCTTCTATATTTAGAGTTTTAGGAGTGGTAATTCCCGCTAATGCATTACAAGATATGGTTATATTTATTTCTTCTTTTTCAAACCCTGGATTTGGTTCCTGGTGTATATCTTCTTCTTTTGATGTCTCTTGTTCCTTTTCTTCCACCTATTCACAATTTAAGTAAAATAATTTCTTCTCAGCACACTTATGACCTTTAGTTTATTTTTTATCACAAATATAACAAATCCCTTTTGCTCTTTTTTTCTCCAGTTGTTGTGGTGTCAACCTTGTAGGTTGCATTGGGATAGGAGTGGATACACTTCCATCTTTATAGTTGTGAGTGGTAGACCTCCTTGCTGCCATAATATTGCTTTCAACATTTCTTTCCACCCTAAATTCATTCTGTAATTACTTAGGTTCCTAAAGGAGAACCTCATGTTGGATGTTATCCTTTAAAGTCCCTAGGAAGGCATCAATCAAAATCTCTTTTGGAATATTAGTTACCTTGATATTCAATCTTTGGAAGTTCTCAATGTGCTCCACAATTGAACTCTTTTATTTGAGATTTATCAATTGGATAAATAAGGTATTGCTCCTTGTATCCTCACAATTTTCTATAAATTATTCCATAAAAATTTTCCAGGTGAAAATTGATTTATGAGAAAAAAATCCATTGATACCACACAAAATTATTGGGTTCTAAAGATAAATATGAAATGTGTACCTTTTGTGTGTGTTGTGCATTGCGTAGCTCAAAGAAATGCTCCATCTATAGTAACCATGTTATCATATCCTTTCCATCAAACCTCATCATATCAATATTTGGAATATGGATGGTCTTCAACCCAAAGCTAGAATCTTTAAAATCATGATTCACATTCCTTTTGTTCTCATCATGAGTTTCATGGAATAGCTTGTCACCAAAAGGAAGCCTTTACTGTAGCAACTTTTTCAAACCTTCCTTATAACCTTCCATCTCCCCTTTTATGTCCTCCTTTGATCCACTTGTCTTCACTTCTAGTTTATATTTGGTTGCTCTTTTTTAGAGTGAAATTTGTTGCACTTGGTCCCATAATTTTGATATATCATGTTGCATTTATTCCTATTCTTCATGCATCATAGTAGATATTTCTAAGGGCTTAATGGGTGTAGTATTATTTTTCTTGGGAGAAATTTTGGAACCAAATAATGATATCTATGCTTCAATATGCCATTTGAATCACTTCAAACTTACTTTTCAAACAAAAGTTACACAAATTTAAAAATACCCACCTTTTGAGAGCTTGATTTTGATCTTGTTTATCTAGATGACCTTAAAATTTTTGTATCTATGTGATTTTCGCCTCTCATGGTTTGAAATTTTGTCCTAAGGTAGCTCTCTGTAGAAATTTCACCGTAGATCACTTGATAATGCAATATACTAAAACAAAATACTTGATCTACTTCTACTATCAAACTTTGTGGAAGCTTAATCGACTTTGAGCAAGATCAAATAGAACACATATAACAAAGAATGAGAAAACAATCACACATGAACATAGAAGAATACTCTGGGGAAAGCCTTAGCTAAAAACCTCGATTTATATATTATCATACAAGTGGAAATATGTCTGGATTACACAAAGATTTAGCTCACAAGCTATCCAGCTCTCAGTACAATCCCTCTGCTACTCATAGATAGTCAAAGGCTTCTCACAAACCTTCTCCTCTGCCCTCCAAGCCTCCGTTTTCCTTGCGCAGTTTCTCCTGGGGTCTAATGCTACCACATGTGTCAATTCACCTCTCACACAACTCACCAAACTCAGAAGTAACTACGCAATACTGAAGGAGATAATTCCTTCTGCATGGATGAGTTTACTGTATAGGAAAAATCCTCCAACTGATAGTACACTATCCCTTCCTTTGATCTTAACTGGGTCTTTGACTGAACTGACATGCATGAGTTATTTATGAGATAATATTTAGTTATCTGAAGTGCAACAGTTACATGCATGCATGCGTTAACTAACTGAAATCACAATCAGTTCAACAAACTGTTGGAACTAATCTAACTGGACTTAGCTTAGTTAACTGAGCTAACTAATTACAAATCAAAGTACAACTCATCCTAATCTCCTTAATCAAGGGATAACTTCCTCAATCAAAGGGATAATTTTTGCATGTCTTCACATAGACTTCATGTTTCATTTTCTCCAACTAATTAACTCAAGATGAATTAATTAATTATTTTTCAAACATCTGCTAAGATCAAATTCTAATTTTAATTCTCAATTTTAGTTCAGAGACTAACTAAAATTGGAATGTATCCTGAAATGCTATTTATAGAATTTCTATTTTATCATTTATTGTTGCTATATCCAACACTGAAACCTGAAATGCTATTTATAGCATTTCTTGTTGCTATTTTCAACACTTCCTCTCAACAAGAAAGGCATTCAACTCGAACGTGATCCTGAACCTTTGGAATGTTTTGCATGCAACACTTCTCCCTAGTGTTGTTGCTCCAGCAACACTGAAACAAAAAAATATCCAACCTGAATCAGAATGATGCCTCTGTCATCAAAGTCTCTGACTGCTATTGCCTCTGTCGACTGAGAACTCTGCACCTCTGTGCTCTTCAGTATCTGACTGCTCTAGCCTTTGTCACTTTGATCTCTGACTGCATCAATCACTCTGATTCCTCCTATTGCATCCATGCTGCTGTTGGTCCTATCTCCCAACACTACATCTTCATTGCACCTCCTCTCATCATGTTGCATCGTGCTATCCACAGTTGCACTACAACTCAGTTACTGAAAAGTAAGTAACTATTCTCCCAACTGACCTCCTTGTTGGGCTAGAAACACCCTTTGATGCTGAAGCTCCCTCTGCCGCTCCATCTGCATCTGTCTCTACCCACTCAGCCAGTCCTGCTACTCCTCATCGGGGTTCCCGTAGCAAGGTATAATCAAAGAGGTTGGGTACCTTAATGATCGTGCCCCTATTCCAGCCTTCTTGGGATTGTCACTCCACATCGCCCCACCTCTGACCTGGAGGTATGGATGCATGTGATCCCTTTGCCCACTTGGCTCGAAATGTCCCCCTACTGGAGGTATTTGCATGAGTGGATGCCTCCACTCTGTCTTCTCTCAGCTTCTCTAGTTGTGGCTGCTCCACAACCTCCTGAAGCTGCTTCACCAATTGTGGCTCCTCCAAAATTGTCTAAGACTTCTTCTGACGCTACATGTTGAGAGGTAATGTACTCTCCCTCTCAACCACCAAGTCTCCATTAGTTTCCTTGCTCCTTAGGGCTTTGCATGCATCTTGAACCTCAAGAGCATACAGGTTCTTTACTCGTGAACTGATCTACTTCACCTATCTCGTGGTGATGTGTCTAAGGAAAACCTTTCCCTTATTGAAGACTACATCATAGCCTTTGTCTTCCAACATCATGATCAATACTAAGTTCTTCTTTAGTCCTGGCACATACTTCACATTTTTCAAGGTAATGCGAGCTCCATGCTCCCTCTGAAAAGAAACCATGCCCACACCTGAAACACTATACTTTTCATCATTACCCATCGTTATGAGTATCTAAAGGTCTTTCTCCTCCAAGGTATTGAAAAAAATCTTATCATCGGTCATGTGGAATGAGGCTTCATTGTCAAGAAACCAACCACAACCCATCATTGATGAAACCATGCATGCGATGAGGGTAAAATCCAATTGGAATTGAGAGGCCAATTCCTCCCCTTCAGATCCTTCCATGGATCCCATCTTGGATTTCTTCAATGGACAATTTGTTGCATAGTGGTCCACCTCATGACAATGAAAGCATCACACTTTCGATTTGTCAAACTTCTTCCCACCATGGGAAGAACTCAATTTGGGATGAGAAACCTTCTCCTTCCCTTTCTTTGCCTTACTCGCTAAGGCACAATTTTCTTCATCCACCTTGGATGAAGAACCATCTCTGGTGCTTCTTCTTATCTCCTCCTGCATGAGATCCGACCAAAGTCGTTCCCAATCTGGAAATTTATCTCTTTCATTTACCAAGTCTTGGTAGCTATGCTAACTCTTAGGAAGACCGAGGAGAGCAAGACTCACCATGTCATCATCGACAGTTGTGATCCCTACACTTCCAAGCTCATCCCTGCAGGTGGTGAGCTTGTTCAGATATGTACAGATCGTGTCGCCCTTTTCACACTTGATTTTTCGAAGCTTATCTTTCAGTGCCAACTTCCTCTGATCATTGTTGTTCTGATATAGATATTTCAATTTTTTCCATGTTGAAATGGTGTCTCCTTCCCATGGAGACTCAAGACTATGTGGTCTCGAACTCCCTCCAGAAGGATTCTCCTCATTCTACCCACACATTTCTTCCATTCCGAAAATTCTTGGGCATTAGCAGCTGCTGGCTTGGGGACTTCTTGATCAATGAAGTCCTTCAAACCGTTTTCCTCTAATACCACTTCCATGTGATCCTTCCAGGCTATATAATTCAAGTTTCCATCAAGGGTATACTTGAGTCTCAAACCGTTGAATGCCATTGGTGAAATTTGAGACGTGATAAGAATTCGAATTCTATAATCAGGGACTTTAAACTTCTCCCTTATCCCTTCTTTATATATTGTTCTTCGCTTTGATCACCTTTGCTCTGATACCATGTAGATTTTTCTACAAATCAACTAGCTTTGATACCATGTAGAAATTTCACCATAGATCACCTGATAATGCAATATACTAAAGCAAAATACTTGATCTACTTCTACTATCAAACTTTGCGGAAGATTAATCAATTTTGAGCAAGATCAAATAGAACACATATAACAAAGAATGAGAAAGAAATCACACATGAACAAAGAAGAATACTCTAGGGAAAGCCTCAGCTAAAAACCCCAATCTCAATTTTATCATACAAGTGGATGTTTAGATTACATAAAGCTTTAGCTCACAAGTTATCCAGCTCTTAGTACAATCCCTCAGCTGCTCATAGACAGTCAAAGGCTTCTCATAAACCTTCTCCTCTTCCCTCCAAGCCTCCTATTTCCTTGCGCAATTTCTCCTGGGGTCCAATGCTGCCACCTCTGTGAATTCACATCTCACACAACTCACCAAACTCAGAAGTAACTACGCAATCCTGAAGGAGATAATTACTTCTACATGGATGAGTTTCCTATATAGGAAAAATCCTCCAACTGATAGTACAATGTCCCTTTCTCTGATCTCAACTGGGTCTTTGACTGAACTGACATGCATGAGTTATTTATGAGAGAATATTCAGTGATCTAAAGTGCAACAGTTACATGCATGCATGCCTTAACTAACTGAACTCACAATTAGTTCAACAAACTGTTGGAACTAATCTAACTGGACTTAACTCAGTTAACTGAGCTAACTAATTACAACTCAAAGTACAACTCATCCTGATCTCCTTAATCAAGGGATAACTTCCTCAATCAAAGGGATAATTGTTGCATGTCTTCACATAGACTTCATGTTTGATTTTCTCCAACTAATTAACTCAATATGAATTAATTAACTAATTTTCAAATAGCTGCTAAGATCAAATTCGAATTTTAATTCTCAATTTTAGTTCAGGGACTAACTAAAATTGGAATATATCCCGAAATGATATTTATAGCAATGCTATTTTTAGCATTTCTATTTTATCATTCCTTATTGCTATTTCCAATACTGGTACCTGAAATTATATTTATAACATATCTATTTTTAGCATTTCTTGTTGCTATTTTCAACGCTCTCTGTGTCTTCTTTCCAACCCCTCAAGTTATACTAAGATTGGATTATTCAAGTTAAAGTTATGCTAAATCTCCCATGGTGACCTGATTATGGATTGGTTCAGTAAAGAGAAGTTGTACGGGATGCCACATGCTACTATTTTAATCTTCAGCCCTGAAACTCATACCAAAAAAAAAATTATGTGAAATTTTAGTCACTTTTTATGGAATTTGAATTTGATGCTCGAAGGGAAATTTATAACGATTTCCCCTTGACGCTTGTTTGAGACTAAATTTTGGAGTATACAAAACCCTAAATTTACTTGACCATATCTATAAAAATATATCAAACCAAGGTTTGAAATCGTAACTAGATGTTCATCAAGATTTCACCTCCACGTGGTAATAATTTCATGGTCTAAATCTTCACAGAAAAATGTTATAACAAAAATTACATGATGACCCGTTTGAAGCAGCAAAACCCTAGGATCAAAAGCTCTGATACTAAATGTTATGTATCAAGCTCAAAATAACACAGAAACATAAGAAAATATAGATCAAAGAATTGATAATAATCCACTTCAATGGTGGAATGTCCCTTTACATCACATAAATGAAAAATTCTTGGATGATTCAAATGACAAGACCTCCTTGGTATGTATAGGAGTCTGAAGGGACAAAATATATTTAGGGCCTCCATAACAATAATAATGTAAGGGCACAATAATAAAATTAGTGGGCTTCAAGGGGGCACAAAAATAACAATATATGGGCTACACTAGTATTATAGGGACTTAACAATCAAACTTTTTGTTGAGGGAGGTATATTCATTTCCTCGATATCTGGTTTTCAATATCCCCTGATTTCCGCTCATACTAGCATGATGCTGAGGAGTAGCACTAGGTATTAAGGTCGTCAATATATCGACATTCTATCCTCAAGTATAAAGGTTCCACCTACATAGTTCGGCCATACCAGGCTCTCTGCATATTAGTCATCTAGAAAGTTTGGAAGTGCAAGGAAGCTAAAATTGTTGAATCTCGGTACCTTGATATCGATTGATTTGTTAAAATTGGAAACTAGGGAAAAAATTCATGTGGGTCATCTTATTCATGGCTGATAATATTTTTATTAGATTCCTCTCGTCGAGAGGTGTAGGATTGATATAAAGATCATCCGATTTCGATAAGTATTCATGGAGATATGAATTTATTTTGATTATGGAATTATTATCAAGCCAACCTACAACTCATGTAGGCTCAGAAGCCCAACAGTCGCATCTATTCAAACACCAACATTGTGTATAAATACAGGAGGAATTTTCCTCATTTGGACTCACTCATCTCATCACATCTCTCTCTCTCTACTGCGCAGAAAAGGGTCTCTCCCTCACACATGTGAAGCCGGAAGCTGCTGAAACTGAAGCTGCAACTACAGAAGTAAATATTGACCTGCGTGGACTAGAAGATATCCTCATCTAAATTGTGCTATAGGTTCATCTGAACCTCCTCTGAAAGCCAAAACTTTTGGTGGTGGAATCAAGTCAATCCGACAGACGATTTGCAAGATATCGACTGCCCTAGTTTGAAGGAAGCTGCTGAAACTAACGCTGCAACTGCAGAAGTAAAGATTGACCTGCGTGGACTAGAATATATCCTTATTTAAACTATGCTATAGGTTCATCTGAACCTCCTCTGAAAGCCGCAACTTTTGGTGGTGGAATCAAGTCAATCCAACGGACGGTTTGCAAGATATCGACTGCCCTAGTTTGAAGGAAGCTGCTGAAACTAAAGTTGCAACTGCAGAAATGAAGTTTGACCTGCGTGGACTAGAATATCTCCTCATCTCAACTGTGCTATAGATTCATTTGAACCTCCTCTGAAATCCACAACTTTTGGTGGTGGAATCAAGCCGATCCGATGGTTGGTTTGTGAGATATCGTCTGCCCTATGAAGCCGCTAATGCTGATGCTGCTGTTCTAGGGTTTGCTACTGCTGATATGAATCAGATTTATTTTACTATTTCTCTCTACTGAATTATTTAAGATAAAAGAATATTTGATCAAAGGGTTTCCCCACACATTGTGTGGTTTTTCCCTGGCTAGCCACCACATCTTGTGTCTCTTGTCTTGGCTTGTTTTCTGTCGATCGTTTAATGTTCTATCTGCACTTTACTTTATGTACATGTGATTGCTAATCTATGGAATAAAATAACTAAAAGAAGTAAACTGTTATAAGCATAGAACATACCATATCTTAACATGGTATTAGCATTGAGGTGAAGACAAAGCTCGAGCAAGAGCATGAGAAATCATCGAAGAGAAGATTGGCAAGGCTATCCTAAAAGAACGATGGGGTCCTCAACACTCATTCCTACCGAAGACAAGCTTCGCGAGAAAGCTGACTATCTGGATGGAAGATGTCTATCGATCTAACCCTAGAAGATCAAGAAGTGCTGGACCATGTGAGAGGCAATATTGTTGAGCCTCCATCAAATGCATCCGCTGTTGCTAGGAACAAATGGAAAACCGGAAAAGTCAAAACAAAGAAGATCATCCAAGACTCTATTGACAACCACTTGGTGGCCTACATCTCTGAACTGGACACCTCCAAGGAATCTACGATAGACTGGTGAGTTTATTTAAAGTATATGATGCAAATCAAGTTTTGTTTCTTAGAAATAAGTTGAGGGAAATCAAGAAGGGTAAAGATGAGAGTATGCAAGCATACTTCTTAAGAATCACCGAGATCAAGAACAATCTCCTATCTATTGGGGAGACTATTACTGACAGAGAAATCACACTCACAACTCTTGGAGGATTACCATCTGAATGGTACGTGTTCAGGACTACTCTTCTGAACAGTAATGTAATTCCTGGTTTTGAGGAATTAATGGCTAGATGCATTCAAGAAGAAACAAGGGTAGAAAAGCAAGAAATGCCCTTGCCTAAAGGTCCTCCTGCTGCTTTTTCTTCTCATGCTAAGAAAATAAATAATTTCGGGACTAAATCAAAAGGAAAGGCTAGACCTAAGGATGGAAGAAAAGGACGATGTTACATCTGCGATAAAGCAGGTCACTATGCAAGGGAGTGCCCTGATAGAAAAGACTAACACCGGGACGATGATCAAAATCCCTTTGATGGAAATCAAAGGAATGAAAAATTCAATAACAAAGGTAAGAGGAGAGCTGGGAATCAAGGAAGAGGACAACCATTAAAGAAGGCTAGAAATTCCAGGATGTATTAAATGCACTTGACCTCTGAAAGAACCTGGTGTCCATCATAGGTAATGGAAGACAAAGGCTACAAGGTAACCTTCAGTGATGGCAAGGTACATGTATCGAGAAATAATGTTAAAGATGCCTTTACTCTTGGGTTTCATGTTATCAGGTTGATGAAAGTCAGGTAGGTGTCATGTCTTATGACACATCTCTTTAGTCCGAACTTTGGCATTGGAGGTTTGCCTACCTTCATTACAAAGATCTACTTGATGTAAGACATATGGTAACAGGGATGCCCAAATTCCAAGTAGAAAAAGAAGGTGTATGTTTGGGATGTTTCGAAGGAAAGCTCAAAAGGGGACCATTCCCCTCAAGCCTAAGAAAGACCTCTGATATATTACGGTTGGTTCACTTAGGCATACTTGAGGTTGGCATTAAGAGGGAGACTACTACACCACATACTCCAGAGTAGAATGGTGTGGCACCGTACGATTGTGGAAGCTATCTCTATGATGATGTAGCAATGCCTGATGTGGAAGAATCGATGGATCCTATTTATCCACCTGAGACTTCCTCTTCCAGGAAGAGGCCTTCATGGCTTAGGGGGATACTTGATGATGTTGAAAGACATGCTGCACCCCGAGGAACTTTCCGTGAAAGTAAGAAGCCCAACAGGTATCAGGGATACCTGACCAGTATGAGCACAATCAGACAAAATGAGTCTTCATCATTCTCAGATGCCATCAAGCATCAAGTATGGAAGGATGCTATGACCATTATGGAGAATGATTTCTGGGAAGTAGTTCCCAGACCCCAGGACAAGAAAATTGTTACTTCAAAATGGCTTTACAAGATAAAGTTGCAGCAGATGGAAGTACGGAATAGTATAAGGATTGTTTTGTTGCTCGTGGTTTCTCCCAGAAGGAAGGTATAGACTATGATGTGATATTTTCACCTGTTTCCATATATATGACCATCCACTTGATCATAGCCCTTGTGGCTTCACAAGGAAGGAACCTACATCAGATAGATGTCAAGACCGTGTTCTTGCACGGTTCGATCAAAGAAGGGGTCTATGTGGAGAAACCCAAAGGATTTTAGATTTAGGATTGAAAATATCATGTATGCAGGTTGAACAAGGCTCTCTATGGGCTTAAGCAAGCACCCCGAGCATGGTATGAGAGGATCAATAGCTACTTGATGAAGCTGGGATTCACTAGGAGTGAAGTCGATCCTAACCTTTACCTTAAGGTTGAAGATGACAAGCCTCTCATACTCATGTTATATGTGGATGACCTCTTTCTAATAGGTGCAAACCCTATCATTCACAAATGTAAGAGGGAGTTGGCTTCTGAATTTGAAATGAAGGACCTAGGACCGATGCACTATTTCCTAGGACTTGAAATGTGGCAGAAGCCAAGGGAAATTTTCCTATCTCAAGGAAAATATGTGGTGAAGATTCTGAAAATATTTGGTATGATGCACTGCAAGCCTGTGGCTACCTCAAGGATCTTAACTTTTAGAAGTTATATGGTAGTGATGTTGGACCAGATTTGGGAAATACCTATGAGTTTCAAAAACTTATTCACATTGATGTTCTTGGTGAACCTCCGTTTGAACATATGTTTTGTAGTTAGCATTGTGAGCTCATATTTGGTTGAGCCTCACTAGATTGGTGCCAAGAATCTTTTGAGATGTCTTCAGGATATAATCTCTCATGGATTGAGATACATTGCCGGAAATATGAAACTGCATGATTATTCGAATGCTGATTAGGCAGGTAGTGTGGAGGATCATTAGAGCACTTTTAGTGATGTTTCTCTTTGGATTCTTCTTCAATATAATGGATGAGCAGGAAGCAGAAGTCAGTTGCCATAAGCACTGCCGAGACGAGATACATATCTATGAGTATGATCTCGTATAAAGCTACCTGGTTGGGGAAGCTCTTTAGTGAGCTGTTTGAACACATACCACTGTGATTCTATGTAACAACCAAAGGTGGGGTTCAATTATTTAGGAATCCCATATTCATCAATTGCTCCAGAAGATAGACATCATCTGGGATATGGTAAGTCGATGAGCAAGGAGGCTCCATTGCATTAAGATGATGTATAGGTCGATACACCTTGTCAAAGCCCTGAGGAAAGATCTAATCTGTGATTTTCCCAAACGACTTGAAGTCGTCAAGAAACCCTTGTACAAGGGTTCTGCACATTGAGCTCTAGGAGCTTTGAGGGATTATGGTTCTTACTGGAGCAAAAAATGACCATAGGGTGACTCACCCTCCCTTGGTGGTGCACACTAGAACAAGATGATTTGCTCTCTTGTGGGACAAGATGATCCGCTCTCTTGTGGAATAGGATGATTCGCTATCCTATGTAGCAGGATGATTAGTTCTCCTGTGAGGCCTGGATGATGTGTTCTCCATGGCGACTATAGCAGGATTGATGTGTTCTCCTGTGAGGCATGGATTGATGTGTTCTCCATGGAGAATGTAGCAGGATTGATGTGTTCTCCATGGTGACTGTAGCAGGATTGATGTGTTCTCCTGTGAGGCCTGGATTGATGTGTTCTCCATGGCGATTGTAGCAGGATTGATGTGTTCTCCTATGAGGACGGGATTGATTAAGTTCTCCTGTCGAGGCATCCTACCCATGCAGTCTGGGACTCATGGGAAGTACCTCTCATCTTATCAATGAGTAGGGAAATGAAGTTAGGGACCATAGTAGTATCGATGGACGCATCGTTGTATCTACCATACTCCCTATGCTAGGATGACCTCCATTGATCTGGGATCAATGATACTAGTCTGGGACTAGTGGTAGGAGTTGTACCATACTATGACACTGAATTTGGGTCGGTTGAGACTGGTATGGGACCAGTGGTACATACTCTGAGACTAACTTTGTGTCAGTGCAGTACTGGTCTGGGACCAATGAGAGTGGTACATACTATGATGTTGACTTCGGGTTGGTCGAGACTGGTTTGGGACCAGTGGTACACTCTTTGAGACTATGATACTGGTCTGGAACCAGTGGTAGGAGTGGTACTTACTATGAATATGACTTCAGGTCAGTTGAGACTAGTTTGGGACCAGTGGTACGCACTCTGAGACTGACTTTGAGTCAGTGGAGGATGATACTAGTCTAGGACCAGTGGAGTTGTACTCACTATGACGCTAACTTCGGGTTGGTTGAGAATGGTCTGGGACTAGTGGTACATACTTTGAGACTGACTTTGAGTCAGTATGATACATCCTCGATCATTTATTCTTCTTCATAATTTGGAAAAAAGCATAGCAGAACATAACAATGCAAGAGCAGAGCAGAATAGAGAAGAACAATACAGATCAGTAAACAACAGAACAAGAAAAATAGAGCAAAGTAGGGCAAGGGATAGGCTATACAGGGCAGTGCATTTGATGGATGAATAGTAATGACCGATAGACAGATTGCAGATGAAGTTCTCCCTAGTTGAGAGGGAGTGTTAAATTCGGCAACTAGGGAAAAACTTCATGTGGGTTATCTTATTCATGGCTGATAATATTTTTATTAGATTCCTCTCATCGAGAGGTGTAGGATTGATATAAAGATCATCCGATTCTGATAAGTAATCATGGAGATATGAATTTATTTTGATTATGGAATTATTATCAAGTCGACCTACAACTCATGTAGGCTCAGAAGCCTAACAATCGCATCTATTCGAACACCAACATTGTGTATAAATATAGGAGGAATTTTCCTCATTCGGACTCACTCATCTCATCATATATCTCTCTCTCTACTGCACAGAAAAGAGTCTATTCTCTAATGCGTAGAAACGAGTCTATTCTCTACTGCGCAGAAAATGGTTTCTCCCTCACACATGTGAAGTCGGAAGCGATTGAAACTGAAGCTGCATTACAGAAGTAAAGATTGACCTGCGTGGACTAGAAGATATCCTCATATGAACTGTTCTATAGGTTCATCTGAACCTCCTCTGAAAGCCACAATGTTTGGTGGTGGAATCAAGTCAATCTGACGTCAGTTTGCAAGATATCGACTGCCCTAGTTTGAAGGAAGCTGCTGAAACTAAAGCTACAACTGCAGAAGTGAATATTGACCTACGTGGACTAGAATATATCCTCATTTGAATTGTGATATAGGTTCATCTGAACCTCCTCTGAAAGACACAACTTTTGGTGGTGGAATCAAGTCAATCCGACAGACGGTTTGCAAGATATTGATTGCCCTAGTTTGAAGGAAGCTGCTGAAACTGAAGCTGCAATTGAAGAAATTAAGTTTGACCTGTGTGGACTAGAAGATATGCTCATCTCAACTGTGTTGTAGGTTCATCTAAACCTCCTCTGAAAGCCGCAACTTTTGGTGGTGGAATCAAGCCGATCCGGCGGTCGGTTTGTGAGATATCGTCTACCCTAGTTTGATGATGAAGCTACTAATGTTGATGCTGCTGATCTAGGGTTTGCTACTACTGATATGAATCAGATTTATTGTACTATTTCTCTCTACTGAATTATTGAAGATAAAATAATATTTGATCGAAGGGTTTCCCCACACATTGTGGGGTTTGTCCCTGGCTAGCCGCCACATCTTGTGCCTCTTATCTTCGCTTGTTTTCTGTCGATTGTTTAATGTTCTATATGCACTTTACTTTACGTACATGTGATTGCTAATCTATGGAATATAATAAGTAAAAGAAGTAAACTGTTATAAGCATAGAACATACCATATCTTAACATTGTTGACCATACAATGGGATATACTGTAAATATAAGAAAGATATTGTATGCAAAAATATATTGATATAGGTTTATGTTGACCCTTCGATGGCCTATACCACCATATCAACTGCCAAGAAAATTAAAAGTGAATCATTGCGTGAAATCCTTGATATCTCTATGCTCAATCCCATCATATGATGATGAATTAGCCAACAATTAGTAGAATGATTTGTCATTTACCATACTCTGAAATACTTATTTTTGTGAGGTTTGCTAGTGTTAAATATTTTTAGTATGAAGTCAAAATTTGAGGTACTCCTCTCCAATGCCCGGTAAAGTGAAATTTTGATTTTTGTCCCCATAGCCTAGTAATGTAATAAGAGCAAGGGGTTAGATCTTGTTTTTATGACACAAAAATATGACATAAAGTAATATAAGCATAAAAGGGTTAAGTGATTGGATATCGCATTGGTCTTAGGCTAGTGTATATACAGGGGGTTTCAAGGGAGCATGTTTATAAGTTCTTGATTATAAATCACTTACATAACACTTAAGTGGATGTGGTTGGACCGAAGGGAGATGGATTGTGAACACTCAATGATATAATATGGGCATATGATTATAATATCTGAGTTTCGATATTGGAGAGTTGTGATATAATGTTGATAAATGTATGACAATATATAAACATAGGGGTATTGACCTATAAGAGTTTTTTTGTAAACACATATAATTGGAAATTAAGACTGAAGGAATTACCTACTCTGATAATGTGAAGGTACTAAGTTGGTGCAGTGTAGTTGTGATTGTTTAGGTTAAAGAAGTTCCTAGTTTAGGATATCACTATAAAGTTAAAAACTCATAGATAGAGAATAAAGAAGAATCTAGGAAAGAAGGTCATATTAAGGCAGGAAAGTTTGTAGAACAAGTAACAAAGTTTAATCAAGTGAAGAGAAGAATACAAAGTAGACCAGATGAGTAAATTACAAAGTAATCCAATGGAGTACAAAAATGAGGAATTAAGTAAACCAAGGCCCAATGTAGATTATAGAGTGACTATTGAAGTAGAGAATTATTTTATAGATAAAATCTCATAGGGGATTGGTGTCTCTTATAGGTTGGTGCTTAGAGAGAAGAGAAGCAACTTGGTGTCTCTTGCAGGTGTGTGCTTTTAAAACAAAGAGGATTGGTGTCTCATGTAGGTTATTGCCTACAAATTTGAAAATCGATGGGATTGGTGTATCATATAAGTTGGTGCCTACAAATTGATGTAACAACAAGTTGGTGCCTACAAAATATTTCATATAAGGAAGTTTTGTGCTTTTCTCCCATAAGGGTTTCCTTGCATATCTTGTGTTGTATTTTCAATTTACAAGGTTGATGCTTTATAATGTTTGAGTGCTTAAATAAGTAAAAACTGTCACTATACTAATCCCCCCACCCAAAATTATAATTATGAATCTGATCGTTGGTATGGATGTAGGTTCCTTTGGAAGTAGCCTAAAATTTGGAAGGTAGATCTCAGGAAGACCAATGGAGGGAGATTTCTCAATCATAGTCCCACTATTTGATGGAAACAATTATGCTTTCTAGAAACTTGTAGAAATTCCTTGTAGATTCAAACTGCTAATTGTAATTTACTAAAACAATAAACTTGACTCTACTCTACTCATCAATAGAAACAACTAAATTATTGTGAAATCACGAAGCATACAAGAGAGAATTCAATCAACACATTACACAATGATTTCCTGGGGAAATCCATAACTAAAAACCACTACTATCTATATATTGCATTAGTAAGAAAATACGAGAAGATTACAATGCTTTGCTCAAGCCTGAGAAACCTCTGCACTATCTCTATCTATATCAAAGCTTCCTAGAAAAGCCTAGGCCAATACTTAACCAAATTTTGGCTTGCCCAAGTCCCTATTTCCTTGCAATGTTTCCTTGGGAATTAGCTCCCTATTAATTACGGAAAATATTCAATATGAATTGCGCAATCCTCATAGGCCTTCCTCTAACTGCATGCACCACCTATACAATTCAAATGATTATAAAACTAATAATACACTTCCCTTGAACTTCAATATCAACTGGGTAACTCTCAAATTTGACATGCACAAGTTATTTATGAGTGAATCATTAGTTAACAAGTTGAACACATGATGAAACACCCCAATGCCTAGCCTCCTACTAGTTTCTCCATTACCTGGAACTAGTTTAACTGATTTTAACTCAATTAAATTTAATTAATGAATTACAACTCAAAATAAACTCAACTAGGGCTACTATAAAGTAGGAGACACTCTACATGACTCAAGCTAGACCTTCAACTCAAATTAATTGAGCCAACTAAGTCAAATTAACTTATTTAACTTGTACAAGTTGTCTTGTGATGTGGAATTACAATTGTATTCCTAATTTAATTTAAGGGAAAATTAAATTAAGAATTTCTTGTTGCATTTTCAACACTCCCTCTCAACAAGAAAGGGATTATTATATACCCCAAGCTTGCCTCTATAAAACTCAAATTTTCCTCTTCACAATGCCTTAATCAAGATGTCTACATCTTGTTCTTCTGTAAGAATGTACTCCAGCAACATGATTCTCCTCTGCACACAATCTCGCAGATGGTGATACTGAATGTCGATACGCTTGGAACGATCATGAGAAACTTGATTCTCATAGCGTTTGATACAATTTTTGTTGTCACAATAAATCACTGTAGGATCCATCTGCTGGCCAAATAACCCAACAAGGATCTTCCTCATCTAGATAGTCTCAAAAGATGCTTGACTAGCAGCCATGTACCCTGCTTCTGTCGAACTGTGTAGAACTGATCTCTGCTTCCTAATGTAACAAGAAGTTGTTGTTAACCCAATATTGAAGATTACCCCTGATGTTCTCTTCCTATCGGATGGAATCCCGACCCAATCTACATCTATGAAGTCTTGTAGCTTCACTCCCTCTGTACGTCTGTACCAAAGACCAAACTGAGTGGTGCCTCTGATTTATCTCAACACATGTTTAGGTGCCTTCCAATAGAGTTTGGTTGGATTAACCATTCCTTGAATAAGTTGGTTAACTACAAAACATATGTCTGGTCATGTGTTCACCAAATACATAAGTGAACCCACAAGCTGCCTGTAAATAGTATCCTCCACTACTTCACGTGAAGTAGCATCTTCTTTCCTCCAATTCCCTGTTAGACGAGTCTCCATGAGTTTGCTGCTCTCCATGTGGAACTTCTTTAGTATCTTGTTGGCATACATGCCCTGAGAGCTAAACGGTTCCTCATCTCCTTGCCATACTTACATACCTAGGAAATAATGCATGAGCTTCAAGTCCTTCATCTCGAATTCTCTTGCAAGATCATATTTGCAAGATTCGACGAACTTCTCATCACCTCTTAGAATTTAATCATCGACATATAATTATAAAATCAATAATTTACCTTTAACCACAATATGGTAAAGGTTTGAATCTACTTCACTTTTTGTGAAGCCCAACCTAGTGAAATAATTATCAATCCTAGTGTACCAAGCATGGGGTGCCTGTTTCAATCCATACAATGCTCACTTGAATCTGCACACATGCGACTCTCCGTTGAAGGTCTCAAATCCTTTCGGATACTAAATGTACACCTCTTCCTCAATCACTTCATTGAGGAATGTTGTCTTCACATCAATCTGATGTATCTTCCATCCCATCTATGATGAAAGTGCTATAATAGATCTGATTGAAGAGTACCTTGCTACTAGAGCAAATGTCTCCTCGTAATCAATTCCCTCCACCTGAGAGAACCCTCTAGCAAAAAATCTAGCCTTGTGTTTCTTGAAACTCCCATATGTTTCTTTATTTACCTTGTAAAACCATATATAACTCACCACAAACTTGTTTGTTGGTCTTGGGACCACTTCCCAATTTTTTTTTTCTAATAATGGAGTCATACTCCTCTACCATGGCATCAATCCATATGGGTTGCTACATTCCTCAAATGATGATGGCTCAATCTCTACACCCTCACTCATCATAGCCATGTAGCCAATGTACAAATCTAGTGACTTACTCTGCCTGTGTTGTGATGTGGGTGCTCCCACATTCTATCTAACAACATGCATCAATTTGTCAACTTCTCTAGTGTGCTTCCTTCCATCTTTGGAAGTATTTGCATGAGTGGGTGCTTCCACTCTCTTCTCCTCTACATGTGGCTACTCCACATCATACTGAGATTCTTCCTTTGGAGCTAAAAGCTCCTCTTCTGCATGAAAATGAAGCTCCCTCTCAAGGGAACATCTCATTGCCTTCTCTTCATTGAACTTCACATCTCTATTAACCACTATCATCTTATGAGATGGCAAGTACACCTGATAGTTTTGTGGTGTATCAGTGTACCCCACAAATATGCCCAACTCAGTTGTCAGCTCTATCTTTTACCTTGCATTCTTGGCAACATGAAAGTAAACTAATGAACCAAATATCCTGAAGTGTGCCACATCTGGTTTCTTACCTGAAAAATATTCTTCTAGTGTAATCATTCCGATAATACGATGAGGACTCATGTTCTACACACATAAGTTGTATTGCATGCTTCAAACCACAAGTGCAACTGTAGGCCTTAATCATGTAACGTCGCTTGTGCAACTCCCACAATAGTTTTTTTCTTCCTTTCATCTGCCCCATTCTATTGTAGGTTGTGGGGTGCTATTAAATCCCATCGAATGCTTTCTAATGCACAAAAATTCTTGAATTCATTCAAAACATATTCTCCACAATTATCACTCCTGAGAGCCTTCACTTTCCTTCTAGTGTCTTTCTCAACAAGTGCTTTAAATTCAAAAAATTTAGAGAACATCTGATCTTTCTTCTACATGAAGAAAATCTGCCACTTACATGAGAAATCATACACAAATATTATATAATACATGTGCTTGGTCATGGAGGCTGTCGTGAACGGTCCACACACATATGAGTGAAATATTTCAAGGATCACTTGCACTCGATTGTCCTTATCATGAAAGGTTTCTATGGCGTACTTACCCAATGTACACCCTTTGCATGTATATCTCTACTCTAGTGCACCCTTAGGAAGTCTTATAGAAATCTGTTGCATGATCTCCAAAGCTCCATGGTGAAGATGGCCCAATTTTCTATGCCATAATTCACCAATGTTTTGGCTATGCACCTTCTCTAGTTTTGTGCTCAAATCAACACAATATTCTACTTCCAATTTGTATAGGTTATTCACCTGAACCTTGATTTGCTTCACTTGTCCTGAGGCTATGTGACAAAGGACAAACTTTAGGATTTTCTAAATATCACATTGTAGCCACAATCCTCCAACATAGCAACTAAAACTAAATTCGTCTTTAGACCTAGAACATACATGACATATTTTAATGTGAGAGGAGAACTTGAATCCCTCTTAAAGGTAACCATATTGGTGTTGGTCATGCTATACTTCCATCATCTCCCATTTCGATGCGCATCTAGAGGTCCTTCTCCTCTAATTCAATGAAGAATTCTTGATTTCCAGTCATATGGAATGAGGCTCCACTATCCAGATACCACACACTACCCATCATTGATGTCACCATGCAAGCAATTAGGGTGAAATCCAACTCGAATTATGAAGCAAGAGCTTCACCTATCACTCCTCCTGAGGGCTTCTTTTCGGCCTTCTTGTGTAGACACTTTATGGCATAGTGTCCCAGGTCACGATAGTGAAAACATTTAATGTTTGATAAGTCCTTCTTCTTGCAGTCCTGACTGAAATCTCCTTTGGATTGGAATTTATTTCCTTTCCCTTTCTTCTCCTTTCTAGCTAAGCCATATTTATCCTCATCATCATGCTTGGATGAGGTTCCATCTTTGTTGCTCCACCTTATCTTTTCTTGCACCAAGTCAAACCACAAATGCTCCTACTTTGGTAGATTCTCCCTCCCATTTACTGAATCCTAGTAGTTGTGTTAACTCTTGGGAAGGCCTAGAAGTGCTAGGCTAACTAGATCATCTTCAAAAATTGTAATAATGACACTCCCAAGCTCATCCTGACATTGGGTGAACATGCTTAAATATTGTGATATTGTGTCACCCTTCTCCATATTGATCTTCTAAAACTTTCCCTTAAGTGCCAGATTCTTGTGGTCACTGTTGTTCTGAAACAAGTCGACCAAGGCTTGCCACATTGCATATGGTGTATCCTTCCTATGGAGGTTCGGAACAATATGATCTCGAACTCCTTCTAGTATGATCCTTCTTGCCTTTGCAACACTTTTCTTCAACTCTGCCAGATCTTGAGCATTTGTTGTTGGAGGCTTAGGAATATCTATGTCTATGGATTCTTTCATCCTAATGTCTTCCAACACTACCTCCATCATGTACTTCCAAGAAATATAGTTCGAACTACCCTCAAGGGAATATTCGAGTCTCAATCCATAGAACGACATCTTGCTAGCTCTGAAGAATGATACTGACAATTTGATTTCACCTGCAAAAGACAAACTCATATTCTCCTCTTCTAGAGTGATTTCTGCTCTGATACCATGTAGAAATTCCTTGTAGATTCAAATTGCTAATTGTAATTTACTAAAACAATAGACTTCAATCTACTCTACTCATTAGCATAAATAATTAAACAATCACGAAATCATGAAGCATACAAGAGAAGGAATTAAATCAACACATTATACAATTATTTCCTGGGCAAAACCATAGCTAAAAACCCCTTCTATCTATATATTGCATTAGTCAGAAAATATGAGAAGATTACAATGCTTTTCACAAGCCCAAGAAACCTCTGCACTATCTCTATCTATCTCATAGCTTCCTAGACAAGCATAGGCCAATACTTAACCAAATTTTGGCTTGCCCAGGTCCATCTTTCCTTGCGCTATTTCCTTGGGAATTAGCCCCCTATTAATTAGAAAAATTCCTAAATATGAATTGCATAATCCTCATAGGACTTCCTCTAACTGTATGCACCACATGTACAATTCAGATGAGTATACAACTGATAGTACACTTCCCTTGAACTCCAATCTCAATTGGGTAACTCTTAGATCTTACATGCATGATTTACTTATGGTTGAATCATCAGTTACCTAGTTGAACACATGAAGCAACGCTCCATTGTCTAACCTCCTACTAGTTCCTCCATCAGTTGGAACAAGATTAACTGAGCTTAACTCAGTTAAACTGAATTAATTAATTACAACTCAAAATAAACTCAACCAAGGCTCCTATAAAGTAGGAGACACTCTACATGAGTCACTTTAGACCCTCAACTCGAATTAACTAAGCCAACTAAGTCAAATTAACTTATTTAACTCATACATGTTGTCTTGTGATGTGGATTTACAATTTTATTCCTAACTTAGTTCAAGGGAAAATTAAATTAAGAATTTATTGTTTCATTTTCAACAAAACTAAGGATGAGGGCCCATTTGATATCTCTTAGTGTTTTAATTTGGTTATTTTTTGAGGATGGTTATAAAGTTCCAACAATTCCACCATTTGATTCAAATGTTAAAAAAGCCTATGTAAGTAATGAAAAAGCAATGAACACCACTTAGTGTGGCCTAAAAAAGTCAACTTTGTCAAGGTAATGCAATTTAGATCAACAAATGACATTTGGGACAAGATTTAGAGTAGCTATGAAGGAGATGAAAAGGTAGAGAGTGAATTTTCAAACTCATAGAAGACAATTTAAGAGTTTGAAGATGGATGAATATGAAAGCATTATAGCCTTGTTTATTTTAGTGGATAAGATTGTTAATAATATTAGAGGGCTTGATGAAAATATTGAGGAATGATCGGAGGGAAAAAATGAGGAAAGTTATGGTTTTTAAAGTTTTTGTTCCCTTCACTGCCGTCGCTAGTTTTTAGTCCATCGTTGAGGCTTTCATTGACCACGCAAATGAATTATGGCTGGATAGGCATGAGCCAAGTCACGACCATGGAAGTTTTGTTCTTGTCTTGAAGAATTTATAGCCTTGTTCAAGATCGCAAAAACTAAAATATGTTTTAATCTTTCCTTATGCAAAAATGGGTGATTGGTTTTTTGGAGACTGCAAAGGTATGTCAGCTGGAAGTGATTAAAGTCACCTTGGTGGTAAATATGATCCACATCTCCTTAGATATGCTATCAGGTTGGCATATTATAGATCTAATGTCTGACAGGGATGGAGGGTTCATAGTATTTTTTTTTTAACCTCTAAGGAGATGGATCTGGATTGTCTCAAACATAATCTATATGATGGAATTGGAAGTAGGTTTTTGGTCTATTTTAGGCCCAAATATCAGATCTAATTTTCCTTTTTTTTTATTAGAGGCATCTTTTGTAGAAATCAAACATAGATCTAGAGGAGTCTTATCAATTTTTTGTAAAAAACCTAAATGGGAAATTGCTCCTCTTTGGGGTTCAACCCTCTAATATGGTGATAGATCTGAAAAATAAGGTCCATTATAATTTGGGTATATTGGAAAATACAAATACTTTGATTTATCAAGGTAGATCATTACAATATGGAATCCAGATAAAATATTATGGCATAGATCATAATGCCACAAATATCATAAATATGAGGTTGTAGGGTGGACCTCCAGAATGAGTAACCCATCTAGATCAACTTCGTCTACCAAAAAACCTAAGGGTCCAGCCTCGTTCAAGGATGTTGTGAAAGGGAAAGTTTCTTAACCAGACGAATAGCCCCAAAATATTTCAATTCCAATCCTTATTTGGTTGAACATTTCGAAAAACTACCAAATATTTTAGTAAATTTGTCAGAAGTAAGTGGCCTTTCAACATCTCTTCAAACCAAAGATCTTATTTGTAGACTTAATGTTTTCTGGCCCAAGTCCAAAAATCTAAATCAATGGGTCTTCACTATTTGAACCAAAATATGCAATATTTACCTATGTTCGAAGGGGTTTTTTGTGGTTCAGTTCGAAAATCAAGAGGATTTGGACTTTGTTTTAAATAAGGGACCATGGTTTTGGGGAAGGGCATGTCTCTTTGTAACTCCATGGTTTATATATTTTGATGCTACAACAAGGGTGCTTAAGAATATGTTAGTATGGGTGAGGCTACACAACCTCCCTCTCCCTTTCTGGCACCATCAGGTTTTAGAAGGTATTGGAAACACGTTGGGGAAATTTATGAACATGGATCAAGACTGAAAGGAAAAAAATATATTTACTTTTGCTAGTATATTTGTTGATATAGACCTTAGTAAATGCCCACCATATTGCATTCATCTAGTTCATAAATATTTTAAGTGGACTCAACTGTTATATTTCAAAAATATGGCTTTCAGATGCTAGATTTTTCATCAGACAGGGCACTTGCAAATACATGTCACCAAGGAAAACATAAAGGGCAAAGAAAATATCACAAAATACAAAGGGATGGAAATTTATAGATCTTATTTCTTTAGAATATGAAGATTAATAATTGGATGAGAATAATCAACAAGTAGAAGAACATAGTCAACAAGGTCCCCAAGTGAAGGAGGTCAAAAAGAAGTAGAATAATCCCGAAGGTCATGCCGAGAAAGTTAATGACTTAGTAGTGATCCAAACTCCATGAAAACAACATTAGGAAATATGCGACAACCAAGGAGAAACCAAAAGAAAGTGCATTCATTCATTTGAGAGTTTTGACTTAAATAAAGAATTGCCATTAAAATCAGGAGGGGAAATGGAAATTGTAATAGCCAATCCAAATTCTGGGGGTTGGAAAAAGGTTCAAAAGAGGAAAAGTAAAAAAGAGAAACTTAGTTTATCTTGGTAAATCTAATTCTTTTTTGTGTGATTTTTGCACATTATGGGAATAGGTAGCTAGCCTACTATGTGTACACTAAGCATATGCAAAATTTAATTTTGTTTTTTAATAGACTTACAACTTTTTTCTTCTCGAAAATAGGAAAATAATGAGGAATCAATAATTGTTCAAAAAGTGGTGAGACCTCTTCCCTTGAGGTTTAATGCAAAGGTTTCATCCATAGAAGAAATGAAATATATATAAACTCTGAAGAGGGATGAAATTTATGGAATCCTCACTACATATGAAATGAGAATTGAAAATGAGAAGTCAAGATTGAAGGAAGATATAATTCAAAGTAGTAAAGAATACAAAAGGACAAAAGGCTCATGGCTAATCCATCTATGAATTGAATGAAAAAGAAGCACAATTTTTAAGAAATTTGAAAAGAGGCTCAAGAAATTTCAAAGGTAAAATTCCATTCAAATGTTTTCAATGTGGTAGAATAGGTCATATCGTTGCTAAGTGTCCATATGAAAATTTGGATGGTAGTGACGATGAAGAAGAGCACAAAGATAGAGTCAAATATCATAATCACATAAATGGAGGGTATCTTGAGAAGAAAGGTTTATATTCCAAAGAGGATAGTAAATAATCATAAAATGATGATGGTTGTTCATTCGATGATGACAAAGGTGAAATTATATTAACAGCCATGGATGCTTAGAATGTTGATAAAAAATACAACCAAGAAAGAATACAGATTCAAAGGAAGAAGTTGAAGGGGAGGCAGATCTTAAAGGAGAAATAGTAAGTGCATTAGAACAAACAAATAGAATTAGAAGGAAGGTCAAAAGAGGAAGGAAATACTACAAGAATATGAATAGAAATATGAAGCACCTATCATCCTCCTAAAGCCACAACTAGAAGAAGAAAAGAACGTAAAAGAAATTCTATTAAGACAATTGAAAGAAAAGGAAAGAAATCATCATAAGCTAGAAGCAAAGGTTGTTTTCCTTGAGAAAAGGAACCACTTCAAGAAATTGCTCAGTTGAGTCAAAGCTTAAAGTTTGGAAAGGGTACTAAAATCTTAGATAACATTCTTAGATCTTACAACTCCCCTTTAATCAAAGAAATTCTTGGTTATAAATAAAATCATGAGACATTCAAGGGATAGTTAAGAACAAAGGTATTAGAAAAGGAATACAAAGAAGAATATAAAAGCTTTGCTAATGTGCTAAAAAATTCTATCAACAATGAAAGCAGTTCTAGAAAAACAGGGTGAGAGCCAATAAAGACATGACCCCAAAAACAACATAGGAAGTACTAGAAATTAAGTTAATAATAAACATAAACATGACCCTATTAGCAACACTAGGAAGGAATATGAGAACCAACATAGACATGAATTTTCAGAATGCATTATCAATAACACTAGAAATGAAACAAAGGTCCAACAAAGATATGAGTCTTCTCACAAAGGTAAAATGAATGGTTTCATAAGATATTTTTATCCAAGAAAGCCTTTCACATCTTAGAATCAAAATATGTTCTTTGGATATTGTTTTTCTTGTAGTAACTTGGTCATAAGGTAATATACTGCAGAGATTATGAAAGAAATGATTATGTGAGAAATAGAAGCAAGGGATCTTATAAGACCTCAATGAATGACCATGTAAGAAACAAACCTAAATTTCCTTATTAGGGTGGTGGTAGAAGATTCAAAACACTTTCTCCATTAATGGATCATATTGAATATTTTAAATGCAATAATTTTTGGCACAAAAAATGTGATTGTAGAAGCAGCACATTAAGGTCTCCCAAGAAAGCAAGGAAAAAGGATATTCTCATGCATGGAAATAATTGCACAAAGGAATGAAAAAATAAGCAAGAAAATTAGGAAAAATTTAGTCTACCTCTATATGTTTAAGGAAATAAATTTAATGGTATATAGATAGTAGATGTTCAAGACATATGATAGGTGATAAAATCATTTTTTTCTCTATAAAGGAAGTCAAAAGGAGGCAATGTGACTCTTGGATTCAGGAAGGATAATTAGAAAAATTATAGTCAACCTTGATAATGTATTGACTAAATCTAAAAATGTTCTTCTTGTTGAAGGTTTGAAGCACAATACACTAAGTCTAATTCCAATGGTTGATCAAGGGTCTGATCTCACATTCCATTTTAAGGGATGTGAAATAAGAAAAG
Source organism: Pinus tabuliformis (assembly GCA_031772625.1). Taxonomy (NCBI): domain Eukaryota; kingdom Viridiplantae; phylum Streptophyta; class Pinopsida; order Pinales; family Pinaceae; genus Pinus; species Pinus tabuliformis. Next base: position 915,846,411 of record CM062808.1, read on the forward strand.
CAAGTTTGGTAATATTGGTAGCAAATGCAACCGGGTATCCAAATAATGCATATGTCCTCAGTGAAATTAAAAAGAAGAAATTCTCCTCTAGGGAGTAATTTCCTTCTCAAATCATCAATAAAATAAAGCATAACTTTAGGAGAAGAAATAGGTGGTGATTCTCATCAAGCAGATGGAATATCTAGAGTAAGTTATAGAAGAAGAAGGATGATATAGAAAGTTTGAAGGATATGAACCAAAATTTGATGTAAATAAAGCTAAATGAATGAAATTCAATTGGAAAGAAAAGAAAATATTGAAAAGATTCTTATAAAGATCTAAAGAAAAAAGAATATGCTTGTATCATAGCATAAAATATTAGGGGGGGAAACCTCTTGCTCATATTATATATAATAGGGGGAGTTGAAAATAAGAATAAATAATAATTCAAGGGGAGAAACCCTTTGATACCAAAGGGGAGAAGTTACAAAAAATAAAAAGTTAAAGGCAACACAACTTCATGGGGAGTAATATCTTACTCTTGATTTATGAAAAGAGGGAGATATTGCAAACAAATGTAAAAATTGCAAATAGTGACAACATTTGAAGTTGTTAGGGTCATTAGTTTTCATCGTCAAATATATTTTCCATATTCTTTAATTTTGAGTTTTTGAATAAGTCAAGCCTATGACCACTGTTGTTGTGATAGCCTCAAAGGTCATTGTTTGACATTGTCAAATTTATGTCAAAAAGGGTTTACCAAAAGCATGAAAGAGTGTCAAGTCGATGGGGTTCGTGGTTGCACATATTTGTATAGTCAAGTCGAAAGGGTTATGTTTTAGTCTTCTATCTATCAGAATCGTTCAATTGCATTTATTATAGTCAAAGTTATGATGGTCAAGAGATATGGTCCTTAAAAATATCCTACATCTTATTCCCTATTCTTATATATCCTTGATTCCCTATTTTTACAACCAATTTCCCCCCATTTACCTTTCATTCATACCCCTTCATAAATAATTTACACCATATACCCTTCCCCCATACCATTTACCTATCATTCATATTACATTCACTCCCCCCACTTTTATTCTAAACCCATTTCCCCATAATACCACTACCATTTCCCATACTCATAATATGACTCAACCCTCATGCAATCCCCCCCCATTACCTAGGAGACATTATACTCCCAACATTTTAATGATTTCCCATGCTTTTATGTTCATGTAAAATCAATTGGAGTGCTCTAGTTCATCAGTTAAAATCATCATTGTGCTATAGGACAAGACAAGAGGTAATTAAAATTGGAATTTCGCCTTAATCTTATGCACAATTCCTTCATGCTAGTTCTATGCTAATCTATCATCAATTCAGAAGACCATAGGTTGATACCTAGTTAGTAATTGACAAGAAACAAGGTTGCACCCACTGTGGAAAATTTGATGCGCATCAATGCTACCCAGACTGTTCTCTGCGTGGTGCTACGCAACGATCCTCGAACACTCTACACAACATTGACACGGGTCGAAATTTCAATTTCAGCTAAGTCTGAGTTAGGAGTCTTAGTTCCTAATTCTAATCTCTGTTGATAATCATAATTCATGGTTAATTGAGTTGTGTTAATCCATTGTTTCCAAAGTGTTATGCAAGCCAAGTGTCAGGCCGAGTTAAGCCCATAAATCAGAATTGTGCCTTTAGGGTTGAAAGTGAATGTTGTCATGTTTTGAATTGGTTTTGGTAAAGGTCTGTAAGCCATTTAATTTCCAGCAGCCTTTGTGTAAATAACAATACACTCTTTACTTTCCATTTCACAATGTGTTGAAATTTGGACCACTGGGTAACTATAGTGTTTAGGTTTGTTGAACATACAATTTGTTGTTGTCCTCCTATCATTCACATAGTTTTCCACGAGGGTTAAAACTTGTCCCATTGTGTTTAAAGACAAATGGATCCCACTTCTAGTAAGAAGGGAGAAGAGATAGTGTGAGTTGAGCCTAAAAATCTAGACCTAATCAACTCTAATCCACCAATTATAGTAGCATTTGAAAACACCGGTTGTATTCCATTTTGTGAGAAAATACAAGCAATTGGTCACCATGTGTAGCTTGCTAGCATGTTTGCATTGAATTTTAAGGGGGGCACAGTCAATTTAGGAAACCTGGAGCTTGTCATTTCAGAACAATTTATTGTTGATGCCATAACTATCCCTGCAAATGGAGAAAAGTGGTTTAAGGGTGATGAGTTAGATATATCATTTTTCAAGGAGTTTGTGAAACCACAGTTCAAAGACAAGTTTGACACTACTTTTCCTAGCACATACCTCCAGAGTCATTATAGTCAGTTGCTCAAGGGCATCCAAAGGTATTTTACCTGTGAGGGTAGGTTTAGAAAAGTCTACAAATACCACATTAGACTCCTTATACACTTTACTGCCACGAAGACCATGAATCTACCATATTATTTGATTAAGAGCCCGGGGAGAATGGTTGAGAAAGTGCAAGCCAAAAAGGGCAATCACGTGCCCATCCTATTTCATTTTTCCTTGATCAACATGTTAGTGTTGCATGAGCTTGAAAGGAGGAAAATGTCATGGCAGAGCTTCTTATTTGGTGTGGGTTTGCCACCTCAAGTAGGCATTGCACCTATGGATATTTGTGAAGAGAAAAAAGAGCTAAGAACTAAGCTAGTGGTCAAGACAACAGTAAAGAAATAGATTTAGGGTAAGAAGATGAGTAGAAAGGGAAAGGAGAAGATTAAGATAGTAGAGGTTCAAGAAGTAGAGACTCAAATAGTAGAGGCAGTCCAAACATCACAAGAAGAGACATAGTTTCTATTGAGGCCTAGAACTAGGTTGAGGACCAGGCCAACCATTGAGAAGCCAACTCCTCAGCAAGTTTCTGCCATTCCAGAATACAGGAAAGAGGGAGATACATAGGAAGCACAAGTTTTTTAGATGGAGCAAGAAAATGAGGATATTTCTAGATTGAAGGATGCTCTTGCTAAGGTACAACTCAAGATTTCCTTCTTGAAGAGTCAGAATAAATAACTTAGGCATACAACCTTACATGTAGCCCAACAGAAGGAGTAATCAAAAGAAACTCCTAATCTTACTGCACAGGAGAAGGGAAGCAAGTCATAGATGTTGAGCAAGTGGAGGAGCCCAAGATGAAACCTAGGATGCTTGTAACTAGAGCAACAAAACCTAAGCAAGGATGGGTGCAATAGATGAAGCAGATATCTCAATCACTAGAAAAACCTGAATTTGATCAATGGATAGAATATCAAAGGTACTTAGAAGAGATTTTCCAAATGCAAGTGATGAAAATATCTCAGGATAATGAAGACTTTAAAAATTTTGGCAACCAATTGATTGTGGATATTGACAAAGAATTAATTGAAGTTCGTGAGGCACTTAACAGAGCAATGTTTTTCCCAAAATGGTTGCTCCCTACAAGAAGACAACTGAAGAAATATTATATTAGAAACCTAATCCTAAGGAGGAGACTAAGGATCATGAAAAAAAAATTGTCAAAGGCCTGGAGATTAGCGAAAAAATATAAACATGCAGCTGGAGTACTTGCATATGGAGATGTACCTAAGCCACAACCTAAAACACAATCAAAGCCACATTCAACTCAGTCATCATTTCTCAAAGAAGTTGGCACCTCTTGTAAGGGCACTAAGGCATCCTCCAACAAGCCCTCAGCTAGTAAGAGGAGAAGGAAGTGATGTCCTAGGTTGATTTTTTCTGAAATGGCTATTTTTTTGAATTTTTCATTGCTGCATGTCTGGGGTATTTTCATATTTTTTTTGGACTCTAAATGGGTTATTTTTTCATCCTAGAGGTTGTTGGTATATAATAGAAATTCAATGGAGTAGTTGTAACCACCTTATTTGACTTGAGGTAGGAAGAAGGTGCAAACCTTAGTTTTGAAATTTTGTTGCATAGGTGTTGCGTAGCTACTATGTTACTGTTGCGCACATGTTGCACACAGGTGGAATGGATATTTTGAGGTTTCCAGTTGTCATAGAATGGATGGAAGGGTCCATTTCCTACTCATATGTCTACTCAATGCCCATCCATCATCTCATTATCCTATAACACATAGGAAAGCGTGCTAACATGAGTTGTTGTGCAACACAAATGGAGTTTTTGTTTATATTTTCAGTTAGAAGTTGCGATGTCAAGATAATATTTTCATTTAGATAGGATGAATAGATAGGAATAAATTATTTTTTTGTGTTTTTCCTAAAAGATAGAGGCACTATTTAGAATTGTTTTATCTATTTTTTGATGAAAAGAAATGGGTTTCTAATTTTGTGGGTTTTGATCCATTCTAAATGGATAGCTCATACAATGAATTTGGTCATGGAATATCTTTATGATGTAAGTATATTTAAGATCATGAAAGACAATGTAGAAAGGGTTGGTTGGTTGAAATCGAAACATCCTCTATGTGTTTGAAATCATTTTCTGAATAAAGTTTTAAGTGCAGATTTTGTCACTAGTTGCAGAGATTCATGTGGTATGTTCCTTTCACATGTTTGTGTTTCTTCTATGGAAATTTTCAGCTAAAATTTCTTATTATTATCTCATTCTAATGCTATTGGTGTCTCGTTCTAAATTATATTTCTGAAGTAGTTACTAGAATTCACCTTTAGTGATCTGGTTGATTGTTGATCCTCATACATGATGGAATTAAGTTTTTCTCTTTAAATATTGTTCTTCTAAAAATTTTATCAAAAAATATGTGACAAAATTCATAGTTTACTCTGTTACATTTGATTGGGTGTTGTTATGTCATTCTTCATACTATACTATAATTTATGGCTACTTGAAACATGTATCTAACTTGTCTTTGTCTTTACAGGTTACTCATGTATGCAATGATATTATAGGTTTGAGAATTTGAAATATGTTAATGGTTTCATTCCCCCATGGCATTTTCTTAAGTCTCCCAACAATTGTCATTAATGTCAATATTCTTCCAAATCTGGTCTTTGTAGTCATTTTCGTTTCAGGGTAATTATCTTTAGATATTTTTGAGTGAGGGAGCCCCCTCCGATTACAAAGGACTAGTTTCTAACCCAAAGAGGTTTGTGGTTACCTCTATAGCCCCTTTTCAACCTAAATGGATTCACAAGTTGCTAACAGAAGTTAGAAAGGAGAAGTTAATGACAAGGGAGTTTAAGTTGTAGGAAAATATTAAGCTACAAACAAAAGAGAAGTTGCAAATTGGGGGAGTAGAATTTTTTCTATTGATGTCACAGAAGAAGAAATCAAAACCAAGAGGAACAATTTCAACAAGTATTAGTCTAAAAAAGATTAGCGATTTTCTATTTATTTCAAATGGGTGGAATATGGAGACATGAGGAGTGGCTTGGTATTTTTCCAAATTTATCTAAATATTGCCATCAATGACAAAGGGGGTTACTGTTGCATGTTTTGTTTTCATTGATATACAATTTGGTGAGACCCTTTTGTTTTCATTAATGATAAATCTAGGGGGAGAACCATTATACCCTTTGTATATATGTTAAAGAGAAGTCTCAAATTTGAAGGAGTTGGAGAGGAAGTCCTAAGCTCAAGAACCCAAGGATATGTTGGTCCAAGGAATTATGGACCAAAGGAGTCAAGGATGGACCCAAGGTAGTGAAATCATGGTCCTAACTTAGCATCGATCCATAGGATGTTGAACCCAATTAGTTTTGAGTCAAGTCAAATGGTCGAATGGTTAAGTTGGCTCCCTAAAGTAAGCATCGAGCTCCTCGATTAACGAAAATGACCAAAATGGAATCTACCCCTTCCCCCTGCCACCAAATTACACACTTCTTAATAGAGACAAGGGTCCAACATGCGTATTATATGGTATAATTTCTAGCTATCATGGACATCAATCATTTCCCCACCTCCCCCACTTGAAAAAAAGTGCCAAACCACTAGGGCACCCACTTGAAACCAATTTTATGTGTTGGCCTAGTCTGACCAAGGTTTACCAATCATCCCATTAAGGAAAGCACCAATTACTTATAAATAGGAGGATTAGTGAGTGAATTATGTATGGTGTAATTAGAGATAAGAAAGCACATCTGAAAGTAGAGGAAGAGTATATGTGATGAAGAGTGATAGTGAAGAAGAGCCCTAATACACAAGGAGAAACCAAAGTATCAGAAAATAGGTCATGGACTAGAGGTTTCTGTTATATCAAAAAATCCTTTATCAATATTGAGCCATATTAGCAAAAAAGTGATATGTTTTTTTTAAAAACCTCAATTTTTTTTATAACATGAATAGCTTGAAAGCCACATTTTTTTGGGGCACCTTTAGTCCTTGGTCACAACCTTGGTCACATGGTGCTTAAGGTGTAGCACCCATGGCCTAAAGCCCTTGGATTATTATATTATTTGTTAAGGTGTGTATATTCATTTCTATGATATTTGGTATCCTGTAGCCCCTGGTACCCCCCCAGGTCATGTGGTGTAGAGGAGTAGCACCCATGGATTATAGCCCTCAACATACCTACATCAAAACCTATAGCCACCTACACAATTATGCCATACCATGCCCTCGTCATAATAGTAAACTTAAAATTTCAAAAGTGCAAGGCGATAGAAACCATCGTTGTCCCAATACCTCGATATTCTTTGACTATTAACCCTCTAATGGGTGATATTATTAATACAAGAAAATTACTCTATGCACTAATATCCTAATGGAGGCTAAACATTAGCCCTTTAGTGGCCTATACTTCCATATCGACTACTGGGAAAATCAAAAGTGAAGCATTTATTTAAATCCCTGATATCCCTGTGCTCAGGCTTATCATCTGATGGTGAATTAGCCAATAGTTAACAAAAGTATTTTCCATCAACCATACTCTAAATGTTTTGTTTTTACTAGGTTTGCTAGCTTTAAATAATTTTGGTATAAATTCAAAGTTTGAGGTTTTCCCCTCCAGTGTCCAGTAAAGTGAAATTTTGATGTTTTTCCCAATAACCCAGTAATCCAATGAGAGAAAGGAAATAGCACTCAATTTTATAATATGGGAATATGAAATAAATTAATATTAGAATCGAAGAGTTAGGTTCTTGAGTACAACACTAGTCTTAAGCCATGTATATCTTGTTTTACATTTTTAGTTTATGAGATTGATTCTTTATAATGTTTGAATGCTTAAATAAGTAAATTTTTCATTACAGTGATTCACCCATATCCCCTTAATATAATTGTAATTCCAACATATCTAGGTCTTAGTGGCCCAAGAAAAGATAAAACCAAGCACCTAAAGAAGAAACATCCTCAAAACAACAAGAAAAATAAATTGTTCCAAACCCTGTCAATTAGATTCTAATCCTAATGGTGACAAAGAACCAAAGTCAAAGAGTAATAAAAATAGTAACAATTGCAATTTATTATGGGAAAGATGGTCATTTGGAGTATACTTTTTTAAAATATGGTGGTCTCTGAAGCAGGAATGAAGACGAAAAGCATGAACCATGATTATTTTTCTAGCACTTCTTTTCATGGACATGCACTTTCTATTTTTGGTTTCTCCTTCAATGCAACCTCCACTTCTTGTTTTGAGGAATGGCTTATTGATTGTGGAGAATATTATCACATGGATAAGAACAAAGACATATTTCTACTCTTAATGATTGTAACCCCCTAACAAATATTTGTTGGTGGTGACATATATCTTAGTGTTGTAGGGTATAGAATAGTTCAAGTAGATAATAGTCATTTCAATGATGTATTATGTGTTCCTCATATTTCTTGTAACCTTGTGTCAATGTATCAAAACACTCATTCAAGTGAAGGTAAAATAATATAATTTTCACCCCACCAAGTCGTAATCAAGGATTTAATAAATCCTAAGAATTTCCTTTCCACTGGAATAGTTGATGATATTACTAGGTTGTACAAGTCAACTTTGGGTCATCACCTTTTCCCTCAACATTTATTTCTCATAATGATAACTGGAGCAAAATTTGGCATGAGAAATTCGGTCATCTAAACTATTTCTAATTGTAGTAGTTAGGTGATATAAATATGGTGACTAGTCATTCTCTCATTTCTTGTAGAGATTATGTTTGTTTCAATTGTGTTCTCAACAAACATCATTGGGACAATTTTGACAAATTTTCCTCTTGGCATGATACATCCCCTTTGTATCTTATTCACGGTGATTTGTGTGGTCCAATTTCTTCTCCTTCCATCAATGGGTTTAAGTGCTTCTTAAATTTCATTCATGACTTCTCTAGATGCAAGTGGATTTATTTCTTAAAACTTAAATTTCTTGACTTGTTCTTGGCCTACAAGGCCCTTGTATAAAAATAATCTGGACATCGACCAAAATTTTTAAGAATGGATGGTGGAGGTGAATATATCAACAACACATGGAATTCAAATGGAATTCAAATGCAACATATTGGTCCATATACACCACAACAAAATTACATAGAAAATAACACTCCCCAAAAGGCTTTAAGAAATATACCACTAGAAGTAGCAGGAACTAACTGTTATAGCTCCAAATACCACCTTATGTATTTTTGATGCTTGGTTTATGGCCTAGAGCAACCCCTCCTTCCAGACTTGGTCCAAATATTCAAAAAAAAATGTTTTACTCCCTGTACGCGACTTTGCCCTGTATTAAACACGTGTACACGCGGGTCAGTCTATACCAAAATCGCGTATATGTCTTAAAACACTTTAAATTTTTTTTTTCCTTAATTATGGGTAGAGATCATGGGTTTTACTTGTTGATTACCTATTAGTGGCTGTAGCCCAACTGTTTCCCAACTAAAAAAGTACTTTGGGAGAAGTATAAAACGACTTCAATGGGAAGACCTTAAGGAGGAGAGAAAATAGAGAATTACTCTGCTGAGATTATCCCCTGATCAAGTCTGAAGATCCCTGTGCTTCAAGCACTTCCCCAAGTTCAGGAAACCCTTGCTTCCTTGAGAGTTGATATCCTTTCACTTGTGGGACATATCCTTGTGTTGGTTATGGAAGGAGCCTTTTAAATACCAGGACTGGACGGACCTGGAGGATGGTTCCACTTGGAGCTGGAAGAGGAAGACTCAGGTGAACTCTTTCTATGTTTTGATTATAGTTATCTGCAATAAAAGAAACACTGTCTTGTTCCTGATATCAACTTTCTTCATGCATCTGATGTTATTGTTATGGTTTATGTATGAATGACTATTTCAATGTATAACTAACCATCTATTTATATGCTATAAATTTGATTTCACTATAATGCTTTATCTATATGATGTTGTGTGTCTTTGAATTGGTTGTTTTGTAGGTTCAAAGATCGTGAGGAGTTGCAAAGGGTTTGAACCCTAGTTGGAACTACTTGAACGAATGATCCTGGGCATGTACATCCTCTTATAGTTTGCTCATTTAAGCATTTTTCCTGAGTTATTTTCCTGTTTTTTGTTGTGGATTACTCCTGCTCTACTATGGTTCTGACCCAAAGTCCTAGGGGAATTTATCCCTTAATAGAATTGGCGACTCCACTGGAGAAAACAATCTTGTTGTTCCTAGTTTGGGTTATTTTATGCCAATCAGGGCTCAACTTTCAGTTTGCTTGCTATGATTGTATTGTCTGCTCCTGTAGGAACTCAGACTTAAAGTCTAATCCTTTTCATCGGGCCTCATTTTTGTTTTTTCTTGTAAACTTTTATATACACACCTTTGTCAGGTTACAGAAGCGTATACACGCTATTTTCACATACGCTATTTTCACTAAACTGAATTTGCGTATAAGCGGGTTTCTTTTGGCTGAAACGCATGTACACACAGCTGTGTAGAGACATAGTCGCGTATACATTTGTTTTTCATGATTTTTTCAAGTCTTTTTATGTGGAAAGATTTGTTTCTTGGCCTGTATGCTTCCTGAGTGGTCAGTTTCTACTTTCAGATTTTAGTTTTTCAGCAAGCCTACTGTTTCGAGTTCTCTCTTGATTTGAAGAGTTTTTGGTCTCGGTTTGCTTTATAGTGAGTGTTATCATTTGTGTTTGAACACACAAGGCTTCTTATAGAGGCTCTTGATTGTTATGGTTTTTCAGAACAAAATATTGTTTGCAATCTTTGTGTCAAACATCATTTTTATGGTTTGCTTGCTTTGCTTCCCATTAAGGTTGTGGCCATTCACCTCCTCTTTCTTTTCGAAAGTTGTTGTTGACAAATTTGAAAGTGTGCTTTTCCTAATTTCTCGATCAGTGTCTTTAACCTCTTTTTGCTGCTTTTGGGATCATTTAGTGCATCTTGAAACATCTATTTTGTTAAGTTTTCATTCGTGTTGAATTGACAAACTTGCAAAGTTTCCTGGTGGCTTGCTTTCGATCTTTGAGTCTTTGGTAGCATTTTGAGTACTTTTGAAAAAATTCTTTTATTGATTTTTTTAAAAAGAAAAGTCCTTCAAAAAAATGTTTTTGCTTTCTTTATCGAATTTGTGTTTGGTTTCTTTTGGTTTTTGAGAATGATTTGGGATTTTTGTGTTTAGTCCTTCTTGTTTTGGGAAAGATTTTGTGTTCAAAATTTTCATTCCTTTCAAAACACTTAAGTTGGATTATAAAACAAATTAATTTCATTTTCTTTTTAGAGTAATCTAGAATTTTTGCATCATCATGTACACTTTGCATTAAGGTAGTTCGCATTATTAGAGCATCAATAGTTTTTTAGTTTTTGTGAGTGTGAAGTCTGTTGCAAGAAAAGAAAAAAAGTTTATTGCTTTAATAAAAGTTTCTTAGAACCCAAGTAGAAGTTGCTTTTCATCGAAGAACAATCAAGTGCATTGCATATAAGTTAGTTTTTCGTTAATTTCTTTTGCGTGTAAGAACACCATCAGTTTCACTTCCGTATTGTCCCTTTGAATTAAAAAGAATAACCACTTAAAATCAAGCGCTAATAAAATAAACTAGAACTTTTTATATTTTCAATAAGTACACCAACAAGTTTTAGGTTATTTAGGGCCTTGGATTAGGTGAGAGGAAAGTAAACTCTCTAAGGTCACTCTAAATTGTCAAACATAGAAGTCTGAATAGAGAGTGAAAATCCAATAGCGTTAGGAAGACCAAGAAAGCTCCGTGACTGGGAGTTAAGCACGAGGGTTTTTGAAGATAAGGACGAGAGATACCTCCTCTCTTACTTGTCGGATCTTACCTCATGACTGTTCCACACGGCTTCTGATATGAGTTGGTATCTATAGTTGCCTATCCTAGGGATCTACATAGGTGGCTGCGAAGGGGAACCCTATGGCACCTGAGGTTGAATTTGCATCACTTTCAGTGGTATTTCTGGAGGGTACCCTTGTGAAGCTTGGGGGATTGCACCAGCAAAGGCTATTGTTAGGAGGCTAGTGTAACTTCCTCTGATACCTTCGCTAGTAGAATTGGGGCATAATTACCCCAGTCTATTTTCAGAAGGCCCTTATTATTCACTTTCTTGTATTTTGGTGTCCGGTCCTAATCACTCGGAGCGGAAATACTTGGAAGTTGTTTGACTGCTGAATTATTTTAGGGACATTTTTAGTGTGTGTTCTATGCTCCTAGTCGGCCTAGTTTTCAATCTTATTGAGTATTTAAGTAGATATTATTTAAAAATCCAAAGTGGCTGACCGATCGCTTAGACGGTCTCGCAGACTTCGTGGGATTTCACTTGCAAGTCTAGAGCCTTCTTCTAGAAGGCATAGGAGAAATAATGCCAGTGGGTTTCACCCAGTAGTAGTTGATGCAATGAGGATTGATCCTCCGATTGGGGGCAGTAGTGTACAAGATAGGCCTGGTACTACCACAGAGCCAAAGAGGAACACCCTAGTTCTTTCTCGAGTCCTCTTCCAGTCAAAGGATAATATTGAGGTAGAAGAACTCTCAGAGCTGTTAGCAGCTCCGAATTCTCCTCTACCTCTTGGTCATCCAGATGTAGTTTTATACGTTGGGACTCCAAAACATAGACCTTCAAGTCCAGGTCCACACACGCACATCCTTCGATGATCACTACTGGGAGCATGGCATCCACCATGAGTGCTATGACTATGTAGACTCCTATATCAGTACAAGGGGGAGGAACCATTTCCATCCCTTCTACATCTTTATTTGGGTTTACTACTAGCACATCCTTGTTTGGGTATACTTCCATTCTATCGACGAGTGGAAGTTCCTAAGCGCATGCATCCAGTTTTGGATTCTTCCCTTTTGGTATGCCTTCTCAAGGTATTCCTTCAGTTCCATTAAGTGTACCATTAACTGCCTCCACATCCATGATGAGTGGATCGACATCTTTTCAGGGTTTTCCTTTTGGAAGTGGTCATATACCACATTCCAATCCGACGGTAGGATCTATGCCTTTTTCTTTCACGAGTCAAGGAAGCAATCCCTTTCAGGGTTGGACTAATCCTGTGGTTAGTGGCACAGGAGCTGGGAATTCATTTTTTGAACAACAAGGGAATATGCCATACTCCTCGATCAGTTCATTTTGAAGTTTTCCACCCTTAGCTAATGCTCGGAACCCTTACCAAGGGTTGTCCACTGCGTATAATAATTCGTTGGGGGGAAAATTTTCCAGTTACGGAGGTGTTTCGGCTGGATTTGGTCAAAATCTGAGTTTTACTGGACCACAAGGGTCACCTTTTCGTTCAATAGGTTCCACCAGTTACTTTGGGCAACCTGGTGCCTTTCAAAATCTAGGCCATTCTTTTCAGAGTTTTGGGAACCCCACCCAATCTAGGTGGAATCCCCAAGGTCCTCTGAGACTTTCGTTTCTAGCCACGCTCAATCTGCTAGACTTGACTAAGTTAACGAATGATCCAATCAGATACAATTTGGCTTTGCCTCCAGTCCCAAGAAAACTTCCATCAGATATCCCAAAATTCGAAGGGAAGAGTGGGGACGATCCGGGTGACCATGTAACCACATTCCATTTATGGTGTTCATCGAACTCTCTCATCGATGGTTTGATTAGGTTGAGACTATTTCAACGCACCTTAACTGGAAATACGACTAAGTGGTATATAGAGTTGCTAGAGGGCACCTTTACATCTTTCACCGATTTGGCTAACATTTTCTTAAGCCATTTTTAGTTGCCTGTCCGTTACGAAGCCGGAAAAGAACTTCTGGCCAATTTTCATCAGGACACGACCACTCACATTTCTGATCATATTCAGGAATGGGGACAAAGAAAGAGGTTCATCAAAGCCAAAATACCACCTGAATTCCATCTCAAATGGTTTTTAAAATCATTACAACCCAAGATCTCCAAGGATGTTTATATGTCCAGAGTATATTCTGAAGAGTAGGCTATCTTTCGTGCCCAACAGTTAGAACTAATATATTATCAATTTAGGACCCTCCAAAAGATCTTTCATGATGCTCCTATATCCATGGTTGATGTAGCCAAACCGAAGCCAGGCCCGCATGCTGACGATATTGTTGGATCGATTGATGTGAATGTGGTGAACCTTCTGAGCCAATTGTAGCAGTTGTCTATACAAACTGCTTCTTCTAATCAGGATGCACCATCTACTACTCCACCTTCTCAACCTTCTTCCGTAAATGTTGTTCAAGCTTCTAACCCCAAAGGAAATCAAAATTCTGATGGGAATAAGAAGGGACGAGGTAAAAAGAAGAATCAGGATGGGAAGGGTAATGCGAATAAGCCTGCCAATAATGCTGGCGAGGGTAGAAAATAGTCTAAGAAGAAAGTTAAGTTTCCATGCAAGCTATGCACTGGGGACAATTTGACTCATCTCTACCCAAAAATTCAAGATGCTCAGCGCTTGTTAGTGCAGCAAGGGTCTTCTAGCTCCCAGGCTGTCTTAACTACCCCTTTCCCCCAAGGTCAGCAGTTGCTTACTGGCGCGAATTCAAACCTTGGGTACCTCTGCAGGGGGCAACCAGGAGGGGTACCATTCCTCAAATGTTTTCATGATGGGTTCTCATGTTAATGTGGCCATACGGTCATGTGATTATGGTGAAGCTGAAACATACAAGGATAATTTGTTCTCAGAACTACGGATCCACTTCATATTGAGCGACCCTCTGTCAAGTCTATACCTCGGATACTAAAAGGTTCTGCCAAACATGCGACTATCAACCCTAATGCTAGGGCAGCCCAAAATTACTCCATTGTTGAGGATTTGGCTCAAAGTCCATGTGCTATGTCTGCTTTAGAGGTACTCTAGTCGTGTCCAACTCAACGAAGTGCTTTGCTTTCAGCAATAGGAGAAGTTGATCCAAACAATTCTTTAGTGCTCACTCTTGACATGCTCAATGTTAAAAAGAGACTCCCTCATCATATGGCTTTTCAAATAAAGTCTACTTATAAGAAAACTAACATTTTTTGAACAGTTATAGATGAGGGAGCTTCCACGTGCATCATGTCGATGTCATGTTGGAAGGCCATTGGATCGCCTTCGGCTGTTCCTTCACCTACACTCTTGACAGCATTTGACAGTCATTCTCATAGGCCACACGGGAGTATCCCAACCTTTCCTATATGTGTTGGAGGAAAGGTTGTTAATGTCGAAGTATAAATCGTTGATGCCAACCTAGATTACAATCTCCTCTCAGGACGAAATTGGATTTATGAAATGGATGTCATCATTTCGACTCTATTTCGAGTCCTTTGTTTTCCTCATGAGGAGAAAATCATTAAGTTCGATCAATTGGATTATTCTCCAGCTGACCCTCGAGCAAATTCAGATTCTACTGTTCAGTTGGTGGATAACCCCCATCAACCTATCGAGAAGCTAGGAGTCAGGATGTATTCTTCATTGATGGGTACATTTGATTTTCCCGCTGCTATAGCTAGAATCAATGCCATTTCATCCTTCAAAGAGTCTTCATGAGAAGAGTTCTTGCGGACTTGTTATTTTTAAACCCTTGGACCTTGCCTTTGCCTACTACCACATTAGATGAAGGACAAATGGGTGGAATGGCATTCCCCATGTCTGCAGCAGAGCTTAGATATCAGTCTATCGTGAAATCTGCAGATGACCATCCTACTCCTTTTTCAGAGGAAGAGTTAGATGGTGATGTGGCCCCAGCTTGGACCCTTGACTCTACTTCTGCTATGGATTGCTTAGATACGGTTTTACCATCTGAGGAAGCAATCTTAGAAGCAATGATGGGTGTAGATCGACCTTGGGAAGACTTACACCATCGTTCATATTTTCTTCCCCCATTGCGAGAAGTCGAGTCCAGGTTTTCCAATCTTCTTACTAGCAATATTTGTACAGTTTCAAACCCTTTAGCTCCAACACACATTTGTTTCGAAGGTAACATTTCGGTCATTTCAAAAACCATACCGATAAACATCTCTAGGAACCCTAATGTGATAGAAAATGTCTTCATTGGAGCCGAGTGTTCCCCTGAAGAGATTCAAATTTACACCGACCTCTTCAAAGAGTTTCAGGATGTATTTGCTTGGTCTTATGAGGAAATTCTTGGTATTGATCCATCCATTGTTCAACATGAGATCAAGACGTATGAAAACGCTAAGCCGATTCATCAGAAGCTTCGGCCAGTCAATCCTAGGAAAGCAATAGCTATTAAAAATGAAGTAGAAAAGCTGCTCAAGGCAGGTTTCATATACCCCTTTCCTCTAATGGATTGGGTTTCTAATCCAGTCTTGGTTGATAAAAACAAGGAACGATCCGTGTATACATTGACTTTATGGATTTGAACAAAGCTTGTCCAAAAGATAATTACCCCACACCGTTTATTGATCAGATAATTGATGAATGTGCGGGTAATGAGATTTTTTCCTTCATGGATGGATTCTCCTTTTATAATCAAATATCTATCCGTCCAGAAGACCAGCATAAGATAAATTTCACATGTTCCTTGGGTACCTTTGCGTACAAAAATATGACTTTTGGTCTTAAAAATGCTGGAGTGACATTTCAGTGTGCCATGTCATACGCTTTCCATGACATCAAGCATGTCATCGAAGCATACTTATATGATTTAGCTGCTTGTTCTCGAAAGAGAATCGATCATCCTAGTCACCTTCGGTTGGTTTTTGAACGATGTCGTTTTTACAAGATCCGGTTGAATCAAAATAAATGCATTTTCGTGGTTACATCAAGTTGGTTGTTAGGGTTCATTTTGTCAACTGAAGGGATTCAAGTTGATCCCTTCAAGGTGGAGGCAATATTTCAGTTTCCTCCCCCATCCTCCATTCAACAACTTCAAAGTCTTCAGGGGAAGGCAAATTTCTTGAGACGGTTTATAGCAAACTATGCTGAGATAACTAAAGGGTTTATGCATTTGCTCAGGAAAGGAGTTCCATTTCTATGGGATGAATTTACACAACGATCTTTTGAGGCCTTGAAGCAGGCGTTGATCTTTGCCCCACTTTTGAGTCCATCGATTATGGTAGAGATTTCCTTTTATATCTTGCAGCTGCAGAATCAACCATAGGTATGGTTCTAGTTCAGGAAGACGATGATCTCACGGAGCATGTCATTTACTACTTGAGTCGAGGCTTGGTAGGCCCTGAACTACGCTATTCTCTGGTTGAGAAATTAGCCTTGGCAGCTGTCCATGATGTCCAGCGGATTCACCATTACATTATGCTACGCAAAACATTTATCTTAGTGGTGATCAATCCTTTCCAATTTGTCCTCAGTAGGCGAGTGATTGGGGGAAAATATAATCGATGGATTGTTATTTTACAAGAATTCGATCTCGAGTTCTTGTCGGCCAAGTCTGTGAAATCATTGGTTTTTGCGAAATTAATTTCCGAGCTGCCATGTGGAGAGGATACTGTTTATGAGGAAAGTTTTCCTGACCAACATCTGTTCCTCATCTCTTCACAAGATCCCTGGTATGGAGATATCATAATCTATATCCAAACTTCAAATTTCCCTCCTGCTTCCTTCAAGGATGAACGTCGAAAAGTACGTCACCTGGCTAAGAACTATGTCATCATTGGTGATACATTATGTCGCCGAGGGGTTGATTCAATCCTTAGGCATTGTTTAACCTTAGAGGAAGAAGAGTTTGTGCTTAATGATTTCCATAGTGGAGCTTGTGGTGGTCATCTTTCAAGGCTTGCTACAACCCAGAAAATCTTGCGTGTCGGCTACTTTTGGTCTTCACTTTTAAAAGATTGTATTGAAGTGGTCAAACATTTCCACCCTTGTCAAGTATATACTCGAAAGATGCACGCGCATCTAGCTCCTCTCTTCCCTGTTGTCACTGTTGGTCCTTTTACAAAGTGGGGTATTGATTTTTCTACTTGTAATTTGCCTTCAGCAACAAATCACAAGTATATTATTGTGGATGTAGGATACTTTACGAAGTGGGTTGAGGCCATGCCCACTTATAAAAATGATAGTGAAACAATGACATTGTTCCTCTTCAATCAGATTATTTAACGGTTCGGTATCCTGAGAGAGATTGTCACTGATCATGGCAGTCATTTCCAGAACCAACTGATGTCTGAATTGGCTCTTAAATTGGGCTTCCGGCAAGATCATTTGTCTCCGTATTATCCTCAGGTCAATTTCCAAGTAGAAGCCGTGAATAAGTCCCTCAAGACGATCCTGCAAAGGACAATCGACAAAAATCTCTCCAATTGGCATATCATGTTGTATCCAGCTCTCTGGGCTTACCGAGCTTCGGTAAAGACTGCCTCCGGTTTTACACCTTTTTCAGTTAGTTTATGGCCTAGAATCTATCTTTCTTGTTGAATGAGAAATTCCATCTCTTAAGCTAGCTGTTGAGCTCCTTCCAGAGACCTCTAGTCTCGAAGAGCACCTCCTTCTTTTGGAACATCTTGATGAGTAGCATCGAGATGCCGCCACAATCAATGAGGCTCATAAGAAAAGGGTTAAAACTCAGTACGATAGAGTTGTTCGTCCTCGAGTCTTTTTTGAAGGCGACCTTGTCTTGGTCTATGACCAAGATAAAGACGCCTTGGGGACAAGCAAACCAAGTCTATGTGGTATGGTCCCTTTATAGTGAAACACGTTTTAGAAAAATGGGCTTATGAATTAGTCGATTTTGAAGGGAACAAGTTGGCGGAGCCCTGGAATGGGCTCTACCTCAAGAAATACTTTGCCTAAGTTTCGGCCAAGCAATGGCTTCTTTGTATATTTTTGTATTTTTATACATATTTTATTGGGGTTTTCATGATATCGACACTTTTTTGATCTGCTTTGGTAGGTGTTGATGGATGACTTGGTCTATTTCGAACACACCGATGGTGCTAGTCGGCACACTCGGAACCTCGCTTCCATAGCTTAGGCGATTTATTATCCAATTGGTTAGTTGATGGTATCAAGGGGAGTATGTATTGGTCTATCATCAAATAATATGGTCGAATATACTGTCGTCATTAATTTACTATTGGATGTTATTCCTTATGGAATCAATTCGTTGGTAGTCTATCTTGATTCACAGCTGGTAGTGTCACAATTGAATAACATCTATCGGGTTTGGGATCCTTGTTTATATCGCCAATATTTGAGAGTGAGGGTGTTGCAAAGATCATTTGTTTATGTTACTTATTTGCACATTCCACGATCTAATAATTCATTAGCAAATTCTATCTCTAATCAAGCTTTAGATTGGCACATCATTCATTCATCAAGATAAAATCAAACATCAAAATTCGAAACTGTATATATATCTATATATATATATATATATATATAGATATATATATAGATATATATATCATAAAATCGCCCGTGTGTACATAAAGTGTGCCAAAAATAATATACAAAATCGGGACTAAAATGCCCATAATCATGTTCAGTACATCTAACGGGTCGGCTCAGGATAAGTGGCTAAGTAGGTGAACACTACTTTGGCCACATGCTGAAAAAGGTGAACCCAGTTGCGTGGCACTCCTACCACGTAGCACTGCATATCCTCTGGTAGATCTTTTATGGCCTCCATCGGTACTCAGTGAGTCAATCTCACCAAGTTTCATTGGACTGCGTATAAGACTCTATCAGTCTCTGCAACCGCCTCTTCAGCACCTCTTCCGCGACGCTTGTGTCGCGGAAATCTGTCTGGTCATACTAGACCCACATCTGGAACATGATCATTATATCAGTCATTTAATCCCATCAAAAATATTTTTAATTTCATTTTGATACTTGAAAAACACATAAAAATCATAAAAATTGACAAAACTTAAAAAAATGGTTACCTATCTCTCCCCATGATGCGTCTGGTGGCAACGCCAGATTCGGATCTCCCCTGAAATCCATGCCAACATAGGGATAGTCATCTACATTGATGATCTGTTGCTCCCACTAAGAGAAGAAATCATCGTCAAAAGCAGTCCGCGGTATGTCTCCACCTCCTAGGCATTTCATCAGGTCGGCCCACCTGCCCATCCATGGATCTCGCGGGCTACTGATAGAAACTGATACTCTGGGACGTAACCCGGGAACCTTCTCGAAGAAGGAGAACAAAATGGTCCCGTATCCGAAGTTCTTGGTTTGTCCTTTCTGAATGGAGGATAGCTGACTCTTCATATTGGTCAGAAGAGGTGTACACCAGTCAAACATAGTAGTGAGACAATCTACGACCAAGCTCATGGATAGTTGTGACGCTTGGTGCAACGAGGCTGAGTCGTTTACCCTGGCTATGGTGAATAGTATGATCCTCAAGGACAAACTCTCTACATGTTTGATTGGAATTTGGCTTCCAATCTTCTCCGGATTCCCTAGACAATATATATGCACGTAGTCTTCCACTAAAAGACTACCTCGTGATCGTCCTGAAAAATGCACCACTTCTCCCCTCCGGGAGAGTTTAGTAATAAAGTAAATATCTTTTACATCTATCCTTAAAGGCATTTGATCAATAATAAACGCATCATCATCGATACTCCAATAACGGATCAACATTTCAAGCAAACAGGTGTTTTCCTTCATATTTGGCATTTTGAAAATTTTTAATAAACCGCATCCTCTCAAGGTATCCAAGGCCTGTTGATCATTCATAACTTCATCATCAATAGTAGCATGATCCCTTTCCCTCCAGGTGATTGTCATCTTGAAAGAAAATCAAGTTTAACCATTAGATTTTTATGTTTTAAATTCAAACCGCGTATACGCGGGTCCATTTCATACATAATCATGTGTAGGGCCTGCGTATATGAGGGTTTCTCATAACCAACCTGTGCATATGCCGCGTTAGAATTTTTGACATAATTTCCAACGGTAAAACCTCAATTTAAATTTCTAAAAACAATCACAAATTGATGCAAGCTAGAGTTGGGGGTTACCTAGTGATTTTTAGTCAATTTGAACGGTCGAATTCTTTGAGGGGCAAGATTGCTTCTTTTTCTCCACAACTTTTGCTCTCAGCACAAATGGTAACAATGGTGAGTCAAAAAACTATTTTATAAGCTTTTAAAATGTCAATTTTTTTCAAAACTTGATTTTGTTTTGTCTCATGTATATTTTAACTTGGGAGCTTGGAGTGTCAAGAATGGGTTGTTTTTTTAGACATTTTGAATGCTTTTTTGAAAATTTCAAGTCGGTTCCATGACTGCTAACCCGTCATGGCAGGTATTGTTTAGTCACTGGCATATAGGTTAGGGAAGCCATTTTTCCATTGCATTTTGCATACTAGCCTTCATTTGTCGATACACTTGCCATAGGGTTGATCCCATCGTGTTATGGTTCATAAACCATCTTCACTCACTGATTTTTTAAATCGTGACATGATGGTAGAGTCATCCTTTTCATGGGCATCGTAGTTAGCATCTCACTAACATTGGTTGCCCATGCTGCTTCATTGAGTAGGCTCGGGAGTCCTCTCTAGTCCCGCCATGACTTGTGCGTTGAAGACTCATTCCTTTTTGCTTCTTTGCTTCATTCTGGCCTTATACCCTAGAGGCTCCTTTGTGTTGAGTTGTACTAATGCATTGCATTTTGACCATTTTCACCTTTTGGCCTTGAGATGGCTTCACTTGGACTCGTGTTTAAGCCACTTTTTGACCATTTCTTCTACAAAAGTCAAACTTGCAATCCCTTAGCTTCTGCAACTTGACACACTTTCAGACCCGTGGAAGGAACATCCCTTTGAGTGTCCTTGACCAGTTTCACCTCCCTGCATTGAGCATAGGAATGTTCCCATCCCAGGAACTAGATCATCTATTTCACTAACACTCGTTCTTTCCACTGTACTATAGCATTCTTTTATTCTTTTTCCAGCTTAAAGAAAAAGACAAAAAATTATATATTCCAAAAAGAGTGGGAATGGGACAACATTTCCATTTATTGCTGGCAACTAGAGTCAATCGTGTCGCCCTTGAACAAAGCACTCAAAAGAAAGTCTCTCCTCCATTTGGGTAGGATTTAGTTTGACTAAGGTAGCCTTAACCTTGTTATTGAGTTAATTCTCCTCCGATTGGCTATCTCTTCCAATCATATGGAGAGTTTTTCCATGCCTCCTCCATGACGAACTTATACAGAGTCAACATATGCTGCCACATGGTCATCATTGAGTCGTGCTTTTGTTCAAGGGAAGTAAGCTTGAGTCGGCCTCTCTGTGGTGTCTCTTGACCTATTTTTCAGTCGGCCATCCCTGGTTGTTAGTGTCTTTTCTATCATCACTTCAGTTATATTGGTCCTTTACTCATGTCAGTTTGAGAAGGTCTCCATTGACTTCTTGTTGGTGGGTCTTGTCCTTATCGATGATGACATCTTGCTCTGAGGATAGGCCTAGAGCCGCACCTTGGCCCTATTTTCATTATTGATAGGTCACCTCGTGCTCAGCATCGATCAGTATCATAGGCCTTTGATTGAGTGGTTTCCTTTGTGTTCGGCATCAGCTTTCATTATCACACATTGGATTCGTGCAGTGCCTTGGTTTCCATTTGACCCTATTGGTGGATTCCTCACCTTTGTGTCAACTTTCATTATTGGTTGGTTCAGAGGGTTTCTATAGAGCGCTAGCTACAGCTTGTGTACGCTAGAAAAATGCTTTGGTCAGGTTACTACATCTTGTTTTCATCTGATTCCTTCCACATTATTGGCCTATGGGTTACACTCGTGCTAGATTGATGAAGGATGCCTTAATGCCTTCCTTCTAGTGGATCTTTCCCTATCGACTATGACTCATTGCTCTGGGGCAAAGGTCTAGAGTCCATTTGGCAATACCTTGGGGTTTGCAGTCATCAGTGGTAGATCCTTCGCTATCAACAGTGGGAAACCATCATTGTCTCGTGATTGATAAATTCTTATAGGTGTTCGACTACAACTGATCTATTCACATTTGTTAGATTGTACTGGGTACCTTGACTCTCATGATCATTATCGGTGAGTAGTCTTGCATTTGTTAACAGTATATATCAATGACCAGTAATCAAATGATTTCTCACATGGTTGACTTCAAATCATTTATTTCCATTGTGTATAAATGTACCATGGAAATCGGTGAAGACCTTGATTTGCATCAACATTCTTTGGTTCACTTTCAGTTGCTCCTGTTGCTGCTAGTTGACACCATTCCACATTATATGTTACAGTTTTTCACAACGACATCTTATATGCTGGCATTCAAGTTGCGATGTAGTACCATCTTATTCCATCATGTTCATTTGGTACTACTGGGATCAGTTTTTGAGATCAGTGGTCAACTGCATCCTTTAACTTCATTGATCATCATCTTATATGTGATATCAGACATGTACTTGACATTCGATCATGATCAGATGCTCCATTATATACTTTCAATTACTTATACTTGTATACACAGTAGATCCACTTGTACTTGATATGCGGACATGATTTACTTTCTTTGAACATGGGTATGCCCACCTCAGACAGTTGTTTCTTTCTGATCTTCTTTTGCTGGCTTGGAAGACTGAAATATGGTGAAGTCCTTCCCAGTTTTTGACATGTTTCCTTTATGTATACTTAATACATTTCGGCCATCATGTTCCCCTTCTGACCTCATATATTAGGGGGAATTTGTTATAGCTCCAAATACCACCTTATGTATTTGTGATGCTTGGTTTATGGCCTAGGGCAACTCCTCCTTCCAGACTTGGTCTAAATATTCAAAAAAACAGTGTTTTACTCCCTGTACGTGACTTTGCCCTGTATTAAACATTTGTACACATGGGTCAGTCTATACCCAAACCGCGTTTATGTCTTAAAACAATTAAAAAATTAAATTTCCTTAATTATGGGTGGAGATCATGGGTTTTACCTGTTGATTACCTATTAGTGCCAGTGGCCCAACTGTTCCCAGCTGTTTCCCAACTAAGAAACTACTTTGGGAGAAGTATAAAAAGACTTCAATGGGAAGGCCTTAAGGAGGAGAGAAAATAGAGAATTACTCGGCTAAGATTATCCCCTGATCAAGTCTGAAGATCCCTGTGCTTCAAGCACTTCCCCAAGTTCAGGAAACCCTTGTTTCCTTGAGAGTTGATATCCTTTCACTTGTGGGAGATATTTTTGTGTTGGTTATGGAAGGAGCCTTTTGAAGACCGCGATTGGATGGACCTCGAGGACGGTTCCGCTTGGATCCGGAAGAGGAAGACTTAAGTGAACTCTTTCTATGTTTTGATTATAGTTATCTGCAATAAAAGAAACACTGTCTTGTTCTTGATATCAACTTTGTTCATGCATTTGATGTTATAGTTATGGTTTATGTATGAATGACTATTTCAATGTATAAGTAACCATTTATTTATATGCTATAAAGTTGATTTCACTATAATGCTTTATCTATATGTTGTTGTGTGCATTTGAATTGGTTGTTTTGCAGGTTCAAAGATCGTGAGGAGTTGCAGAGGGTTTGAAACCTGGCTGGAACTACCCGAACAAAGGATCCCGGGTATGTACATCCTCGCATAGTTTGCTCGTTTAAGCATTTTGCCTGAGTTATTTGCTTGTTTCTTGTTGTGGATTACTCCTACTTTGCTAGGGTTCTGTTGTGCCCTACAACAACCCCCCATTTCATATCATCTGTATTTATAAACAATCAACATATGAAATGGGTCCCTTTTAAAAAAAATAAAAAATTAATTGGTATTAATGAATTTGTTCGAAGAAGGAATGATAATCAAAAGTGTTTGTGAATTGGAGCCTTTTTCGAACAACAATGTTCCAAAAATAAAACAATCTTTTATTATTGCGATAAAGCGATCGCAAGATCGCATATCGCAATAACAAGAGAGACGCATTTAAACGGCACTTCGGTCTTTGCCGATGCGATATCGCTATCGGCGATCGGCGGTATTCAACGCATACACAAAAGAGCACATATCTTATACCCTGATGCGACGCTATACTGGCAATCGGCTATCGGCACTGCCTCTTGTGGGAAAACGCTTTAAGTTACAAACCCCGACCCGATGCGATATCGCTATCGGTCGTCGGCGGTATCCCATGCACTCTCATAAGGCGCTCAAGTCTTTTCCCGATGCGATGCGATATTGCTATTGGAAGTCGGCAAATCACTTAAATTGCATCTGGTAATGTGTTCACATGCTAGTCCGATGCGATGTCGCAATCGGCGTTCGCTAAGACTACTTTCAAACGATAGTGCAACTCTGTCCCCCCCATGCGATGCGACATTATTCATCGGTAATCGGTATTTTCGAAAAGTGATTGCTTTAAGCTTTAAAGTTATATTTTAATCCGGTTGATAAAGCGCAGATTTCAAAATACCGTTAAATGCAAGGATAAGGTAATGCATGCGTATTTAATAACTTTACCCCTTCGATTAACGAATACTTGCGTCTAAGGCATATCATATCTGTTGCACGCGTTAGGAGGTCATTCAACTGAATAACAGCGTAAAGGTCATTTAATGGGTAGCAGGCCTTAAAATCACCATTAATGCATATGCGATCTCTTACCAGTGATTGGATCCGCAGCCACTTTTTGAAAATTAATATCGCCACGCTTCAAGTGATATATATCTTTCCCTTTATGCTTTGTCTTCATTATTTCTCGTGTTACGATTTCTCTTGCACTTGTGTAGAGTTCGTTTGTTGAGAAAAGCCTAAACATGATGGGGAAGAAAAATAAGAGGAGTTCTGGTTCTACTACAACACCTGTTGCAGGTCAAGCTGCTTCAATTTCGAAGAAAGGCCTAATCTCGGACACTACATGCACTGGTCTTGCTAGGACCACATGGCAGGGCACATATAATCTGTTGGAGGCCGAGCAACCAAAAGTGACAGTGAGAACGGCTAGTGTAGATGTACTAAGGAAGTCTGATGCAACTCTCAAAGACTTGGCCGACTCCTTTTTACACAGAATAGCGGCCAGAGAGTAGGTTCTCCCTTATACAGATGTGTTGCGCTGGGCAATTGAAGAAATCCCCATCACTGATAGAACTTTTCATACAAGGGACGGAAGGATTTTCGGGTCATTCAAGCCTGATGACCTGAGGCGAATGTATCATCTGCCTGAACCGGAGCTAGTCTACAACAAAGCCTTTGTGGAGAAATTCGCAAAAGAAAATGAATCACCATCCGAACCCCTCCAAGATTGGAGGCAGAACCCAGCCAAGCACAAGCATGAAAGTTCGGGTAAGTACTCCAATGTTTCTTTGGCTTCTCCCTATTGCTATGCGGGGATTATGATGTGTAGACTGTGGGGATTACATGACTCTGTTAATATCAATATTGACATGGTTCCCCTAATGGAAGCGGCTATCAATGCTATAATTATGGATTGGGCCACTATTCTTTCTGATAAGTTGGTCGTATCTGTTCGTGAATTTAGAGCCAAAACTATAGTCACCGAAAGGAAAATCCCGCCATTTTATTATTCTGCTTACATTATGGATACCCTGTGTCTTAATTCTGAGTTTCCTGTCCTCGGTTGGAGATGGACCACCCAAGATCCAACACCCATTCATTTATACCATCAGAAATTGTGGAAGTCCTCTTACAAAGACCATTTGTACCAAATTTGTAATGGTTTCATGGCACCCATTTACTATTCTATTTATGACAAACCCATTTCCAGAATTTCCTATGAAGCTTCTTTTGACTTACCAGCCGTAGCAAGTTGGTTCGGGGAAGAGCATTTCACCTATATCAGAGTTTTTGGGAGTAAGGCTAGGCCACATGTCCTCCCTTTATATATCCCAGACAAGCTGTTAGCCCGGGAAATCTGTTACCAGATTATGGCCGAGAGTGCCACACAAACTCTCAAAGAGGAGAAGAAGAGAGGTTGGCCCTCCTTTCCTTTAAGAATTGGGGTTTTTACGCTGCTTAATTACAAGCACGCAGAAAAAGAAGCGACAAACTCCAAACTTTATCCCTGGCCACTCTCCCAAACAGACTCTATGATCCAAAGAAAACTGCCTACATTGCCCTAGAACAAGCAAAATATACAAAAGTTGATCATCAAGAGGATATGTTTGATGACCTGTTCGTAGGTGCTGAGACAATAAGCCAAGCCAAACAGCTTGCCATAATGAAATACAATGATGAGGCGTTGACAGAGTTTAATAAACTTAGGGAGCAGAGGTTGCAAACTCTGCCCCTAGAGTTATTATCCACAACCCCAGCGTCTTCCTCAAGCGAGCCTGGTCGGCAACAGATACATTCACCTCCTGTTACAACTAAAGAATAGTATAAACAACAGGAGGAAAGACAGAACAAGCTGCAGGCTGAGAGGCAAAGAAAAGAGCAAGCAGAGAGGCAGAGAAAGGAGCAGATAGAAAGGCAGCAAAAGGCACAGAAGGAAGAAGAGCAGAGGAAGAAGAAGGAAGAAGAGAAGCTAAAGAAAGAACTAGCAGATAGGCAGAAAAAGGAATTGGAGGAGCAGCAGCGAAAAACGCAGGAGGAGCAGCAGCGAAAAGCACTTGAAGAACAGCAGAAGTTAGAACAAGAAAGGGAACGGAGCAAAGCCCATACAGAGCAACATAAGCAAACCTCCATCGATCCTGAATTGATTAAACAATGGAACCAATTCGATTCCATTATCAGTGGTAAAGAAGGCTCCAAAGACACAGACGCCTCTAAAACAAGTGATGCGCCCGATACCACTTCTTCTCAGGTTCTAGGAGGAACCAGCGGCCCACCCATTTCACAGGATGTCGAGATAATCAATAAGGACCCTTCCGATCAAATTGTTCTCCAGGTGGAAGAAATTCCTCCCCTGGATATTTTCTACAGCCCAAAGCATAGAGCCGTTATTAAGCGCTCTAAGAAAAGACGAAGGCTTGATCAACCTTCTATCTTGCCTGAGCAAACAGTCACGGGCAATATGGTCTGGAAGGAGGATTTGGATCCCTCCGATGATCTAACAAAGTTGTCTCAATTCGCGGGAGCTTACTCTGCAGCAACCATCGACAAAGCATCGGAGGTAAGTCTTCTGTTGAAGACTAAAGATCATGAAATATATGCATTGCAGGCAGAGGTAATTGAAGCGAAAAACAAAGCAGCACAGGTGGAAGAGCAGTTGCTGGCTCAACAGCAGGAAAACAATTTGTTAACCCAACAACTGCAAATTGAAAGACAAAGGATAAACCAAAGTGAAGCGCAGAAGGCAAAAGAATTGTCAGAGGCATTGTCACAGTTGAAAACATCAAATGAGCTGATGATGAAATCGAAAGATGAGCGAATAGCTCAACTATCAACACAGCTCGAAGGTATCAAGAGCACACAGAGTGTAAAAAATTTCAGAGCAGAGGCAACTCAAATAAATAGCGCATTACTGTCTCAGATCAGACTTCTATGTCAACAACTTGCTAAGGCTGAGTCATTATGCGAAATATCTACAACAGTGTGTGAGCAAATAGAGAAGGCCAGAAATGAGCTAGATCAGGCCGAAGATGCCATATCCGAATATGTTGAGTGGCAAGACACTCCAGAAGGGAAAGCGGCGAATTTTTCCCGAATCCATGAAACGTACAAGGACATACTCTTCACGGAATGGAATACTCAGGTAATGAAAGCAGAAAGGGCGGCTTCCAGGTGTAAAATAATTGCCAGCAATATGAGCGACTTAGTCAATGATACACTTTATCTGGCAAATATGATCTCCAAGTGCACACCTGGAAGCATAACAACAGCAGATATGCTTGAACAAGCAAGTTATCATGGCTTGGAGGAACAGAGGAAGTTAATTACCGGAGTAAATACTTTAACCTCTGAAGCATATTGGCTCTTTCTAGTCAAGCCACATACTCAAAGGTCTGCTCTCAAGTGTTTAACAGATGCCCTCAGATGCCTGATCCCCGACATTCAAGATGCTACATATGACGCCCAGCTAACTTCGCGTCTCAACACTCCACCAGAAGTAGAGCCAATGCTGGCGATATGTCAGCTAAGGAGTAAAGGCAAAGAACCCACCGAATGAAGCATTGCCGCCGACTGCCAGATCGCCAAGAAAGATGGAAAAAACATTTATTGATGCCAATTTAATAGCTTTTCAGTTGTTTAGATATTTAGATTAGTATAGTATTTATAGACCCTTTCATTGTTTTGGAAAGGGTCGTAAAATTTTGTAATAAGACTTAAAGGCTGAAGTTTGCACTATTGTGCTTCAGTCTATATTCTTTTTGTGAAACTCGACCAACGGTTCTTAATTTTGATTAGAAGGTTGTTTTACACAATTGCGCACGACTGTCTGTTGTTTGGAATGCTTTTCTGATTTGAAGGAAGGACTGCGACATAGTGATTAATATACTGGATTGATCGAGCAGCTTACATGGTACTATTATCTGAATCTGTGTTCTCTCTTATTATATGAATTACTGTGTTATTATCTTTGCTATTGTTGAATGTATGTATGCGATATAACATCGAATCTTCATTTCGTTTCACTATTGAATGTTTTGATGATTTGTTATCTCTTTCACCCATGCATGTATCAATGATATGAATGATTAAGTGTAGTAATTCGCTCTAATCTCTCTGCATAACTAATTATGCAGAGCAATTTTAAATGGTTTAAACATCTATGCTTAGAGTGTTAGAGTCATCTATATGCCTGCCTTAAAGCATAGATCATCAAACGCTACGCTTTACCAAGTGATAAGTCCCGGGATTAAATTATAGTTATTACATTTCGCTTATAGTTTAGCTGTCCGCTTATTACCATCTTATGTCATAAGTCACTCATCCATCCCGTTTACTTATAATTCCTGGGAAACTGGTCCCATTATCCCCAGTCGGAACCACTATTCCAAACGGAAAAGGAGCTGCACTAAGGTCTGGACCGGGTGGTTTCCCCAATGTTGTTGCAACGATTTTCGGGGCATCAACATTTTTGGCGCTAGAAGGAGGGCCTTGACTGTGAATGGCAAGCAGACCCAAATTGGCAAGTCATTCTAAGATTAATTCTCCCTCCAAACCTCCTCGTTCTTCTCAATTACATGCTGGTTCGCCAGTACATAACCAAGAAGAAGAGGAATCTACCACCACTGCTCAATCCCATCATATCCCAGAACAGCTAAGCCTTGAATCTCCTGAAGTCCAGTCTCTAATCCATAAACTTCAGAGCTTCTCGATCTCACCACAGAAATCTGAGATATCAGAAAGCAGTGCGACTTCGCAGTTCAACCTCACTCATCCTCTTACCAGACTTCAGAGCGAAAAACTTGGTATTGAACCCACTGAGTTTCCTTTACCCAAAAGGAAAAAGCCAAAGAAAAATACTGAAGGATCTGATAGTGTGGATTTTTCTTCCACATCCTCCATTTCATCTCCTCATCTGCAAAGTCAACCACCCACCCCTCCATTACAAATTGTTGTTCATCAGGGAACAGAAGCCTCAATATCCCAACCTATTCACTCTTCATCTTTATTACCTCACCAAACATCTGGAATCCCGACAGTAGTGAGAACCACTGTCGCTAGCATAATGGCAGATCCATGGACTAGGCCGGGTGCAGTCAACATGCCTGGACCATTGCACGATCTACCAGATGCTCCCGAAAAATGGCTGCCTAAATTTAATCCAGATAATGGAACCCAAGCTGAAGAACACATCAACAACTTCATGTTAGCAGTTAACCTAAAATGAGTGACAGAGCAAGATGTTGTTGTAAGACTTTTCCCCTACACTTTACAAGGATCAGCAGGATCTTGGTATTTTTCCTTACCTTCTGGTTCGATAACCAGTTGGAATACATGCCAGGAGCAGTTTCTCACCAAATATGGAGATGATAGGTCCCTAGCAACTTTAATAAATGACCTCTCCAATTTGAGAATAGAGCACAGGGAACCAATAAAGGAGTTTAATGCCAGATTTAATAAACTACTGAATAAAATCCCTGCCGCTTCTAAACCAAGTGAGCAAATCCGAAGCGAATGGTACATCACTGCCCTTCCTGCCAACATAGCCATCTTTGTAGACAGGGCTGGCAAACCTACCTTAGCTGAAAATATGAGAGAAGCACTTGCCGTTGAAAAGCGCATCAATGCTCTTGAAAAGAAAGCTGCTCTAGAAGATAGAAAAGCTAAAAAAGTCTCGTTTAAAGAAGATTCCAAGAAGAAAACCCCAAAGGACCCATATGATATGGAAGGGTTACAAAAGGTCCTTAAAACTTTGTCTAATGAAATGGTTGAGATTAAAAAGCAGGTGGCCGAAACTTCAAGCAAAAGACCATTTAGGACTTTTAAGAAAACCGAATCAAAGCCACCTAATGTTATATCTAACGCTGATTCATACCAAGAAGAAGAGGAAGAGGAAACACCTTCACAGACCGATGATGAAGAAGAAGTAGCTGAATGTCACGGAATGTGGGATTTTATACTCCCAAACTCTGATACTGAGAATGAAGAAGAAGCCTTTCCGGTTACTACAAGAAGTAAAATTACTTCTGAACTTCCCCAGGCAACTTCAAAGAAGAGGAGTGCAGGCGCTACTACAACAAAGGAAAGAGTTCCCCCAAAGAAGTCACCTGTGGTAGTTCCTCAAAACCAGCCTTCAACTTCTAGTTCTCCTTCAACATCCAAGACTCTAGTGGTATCCGATTCAATGGAATATAACATTGTTGATGATATGAAGAAAACCAAGGCAAATATAACCATGTTTGAACTTAGTAAACTGAAACATCAGCAAAAGCTACTTCTCAAAGAATTAAATGTTGTTCCCTCTATCCCCCTTCCCAGTGCAAGAGTTGCCAATGATTCAGGCCAGCCTCCTGCAGGCATGGTTGAAATTACCGATTCAGTCTTAATCGGAGATAAATCAAATTGGCACACTCCACCCTTCCTGCTCACTTATGAGATCTATAATAGAAACCTACACAACTGTTTAATAGATTCAGGGGCTTCATCTAATATAATGCCAGCTTCAGTTTGCTCTAAGCTGAACATTGAACCCCAGAAGTCTGCCATTCATATTGTACAGTTGGATAGAACTAAAGTGCAGGTTGTGGGAGAAATTAATTCTGTAACCATCAGGTTGTCAGCCGACCCTAGAATTGTTCAAAGAATTGACATCTTAATCGCTGACATACCTGAATTTTATGGTTTAATATTGAGCAGAGATTGGTCCGAAAAATTGCACGGGTATATTTCTACAGATTGGTCACACATGTGGCTTCCCTACAAGGGAAAGCCAAATCAAATAAGGATCGATCGTGAGAAACATATGACCCACACAGTTACTGAATTCGAGCAAGAAAACCAACCTGTGGCATTCAACAATAACATTTTGGGGAACTATTCGACAGAATCATTCTTTGGCAACTTTATTGCCCAACCATCTCCTTTTCCAGTTAATCATTTTACATCTCAAATAGAAATTTTTTCACAAACTGACAGATCCAGATGTTTTAATGATGCTGAGAAAAATGTAGATACTTTTGTTAATATTCCTTTATTTTGGTCTCTGTATTTTGATGGCTCTAAGTCCTCTGAAGGATCAGGAGTTGGATGTATATTGGTTAGTCCGCAAGGAGAAAAGACAATGTTGTCTTGTAGGTTAGAGTTTGAATGCACTAATAACACAGCCGAATATGAGGCTTTAATCCAAGGATTATACAAAGCAATTGGCCTGGAGGTGCGATATCTAAAGGTATTCGGCGATTCGGAAATCATTGTCAAACAGGTTAGAAATGCAATTCATTGCCTTTCGACTCACCTTAAACATTACCAATCGCTCGTCCAAGAGCTTACCTCACACTTTTTGGCATTCAACATTTCTTATATACCTCGATCTCAAAATTCAGCCGCAGATTTACTAGCCAATGTAGCTTCAAAGCTTCTGCCTTCTGAAGACTACAGCCTTGATAGATTTTCTGTAGAATTACTTTTCAGACCTTCAATTCCTGACAATGTCACTAATTGGAGAGTATTTAATCATGATGATGATATTTTGCAATTTTTAACTTCTGAGAATTCTTATGATAAGCAAGTTATTGAGGAAGATGATCATGATTCCCAAATGAAAGAAGTGCCCAAAGAAAATTCGATCCCTAAACCAGTGGTAAAATTAGAAGATCTTTATGATATCAAAGACAGGTTTAAACATGTAATTAATACAAAGCTTCAGAGTTCTACCCTTAGGTTTGAATTGATAAATCTAGGAACCAACGAGTCTCCTCAAAAC
The DNA here is from genome assembly GCA_031772625.1 of Pinus tabuliformis. Lineage (NCBI taxonomy): Eukaryota > Viridiplantae > Streptophyta > Pinopsida > Pinales > Pinaceae > Pinus > Pinus tabuliformis. The sequence goes on from CM062808.1 coordinate 915,878,912, forward strand.
ATCAATTTAGGAACAGGACTATCTCAGAATGAAAAGGAAGCATTTATTAAATTGTTAAGAAAAAACAAACACGTTTTCGCTTGGAAATATGATGACTTAAAGACATATGATACATCTATTATCCAGCATACCATTCCTATGCTTCCTGATAAAAAACCAATTCAGCAAAAATTAAGAAAAATACACCCAAATTTGGAGAGCCAGATTAAGTCGGAGCTTAATAAGCTCTTGAAAGCCAAAATTATTTTTCCAGTCCGACATTCAAACTGGGTCTCTAATATGGTGCCAGTCAGAAAGAAAAATGGCGACATACGAATTTGTATTGATTTCAGGAATTTGAACAAAGCGAGCTTAAAAGACAACTTCCCATTGCCTACTATGGAGCAAATTCTCCAATCGGTGGCAGGTTCTGAATTGATGTCTTTTCTAGACGGTTTTTCAGGGTACAATCAAGTTCTGGTACATCCTGATGACCAGCTTAAAACTACATTCAGAACAAAATGGGGAACCTACGCATATCAGAAAATGCCTTTTGGTCTTATAAATGCCAGAGTGACATTTCAGAGAGCTATGGATATGGCCTTCAGAGGGTTAATTAATCGATCAGTAGTCGTCTATCTAGATGATATTACTGTGTATTCTAAGAAGAGAGATAATCATTTGCACGATTTAAATCAGATCTTTCAGCGATGCAAAAGATATGGTATTTCTCTAAACCCAAAAAAGTCCTTCTTTGCTCTTGACCAAGGAAAACTCTTAGGCTTTATAGTATCCAAAGACGGTATTTATATTGATCCTGATCGGATTAATGAAATTTCTGAAATCCCTTTCCCACATAATAAAAAATCAATGCAGTCATTTTTGGGTCAGATTAATTTTGTCAAACGATTTGTTCCAGATTTTTCGCAGATTATATTACCACTTCAGACAATGATCAAGAAGAATTCAGTCTTCAAATGGGGATCAGAAGAAAAACAAGCTTTTGACATCATCAAACAGTCAATAATCAATGCCCCAGCCTTGAATACTCCAAATTTTTCTAATCATTTTACACTATATACTATTGCATCCAACACTTCATATGCCGCAGTACTCACACAACTGAATGATAACAACTTAGAAGCACCCATATCATTTTTCAGTTCAAATCTTCAAGGTGCCGAATTGAATTATTCTGATGTGGAGAAACAAGCCTTTGCTGTGTTCAAAGCAGTCAAACATTATAGACCCTTCCTTTTGAAAACCCACACGAAAGTTATAGTTCCTTTCCCAGCGGTAAGACAACTATTAATTCAGAAAGAATTGGGTGAAAAAAGAGCCAATTGGGTTACAACGCTTCAAGAGTATGACTTAGAAATAAAGCCAGCAAAGATTGTTAGGGGCCAAGGTTTTTGCAGGATATTGGCAGGAGCATCAAACATTCACGAATCAAGCAATGAGGATCAGATTGAATCCATCAATCAGATAAGTATCAATGACTCTGAATCTCAATATGCTGATTTGATATTTTATTTGAAGAACGGTTATGCTCCTCCAAATTTATCTTACAAGAATAAAAGGGCCATTAGGTTAAAAGCTAAGAATTTCACTCTCATTGATGATGTGTTGTTTAAACAAAATTATGATTCTATCCTGTTAAGATGTCTTGAGAAACCTGAAGCTCAAAAGGTTTTGCAGGAGCTACATGATGGACCAGCTGGAGGACATTTTGGAGCTGACACAACAGCTCATAAGATTATTCATGCTGGATATTATTGGCCTACTCTATTTAGAGATTGCCATGAGTACGTAAGAAAATGCCTTAATTGCCAAACATCTGGTGGAAGACAACGAAAATCAGCTTTCCCTCTGCAACCTGTCAACATTGAACAGCCATTCGAACAATGGGGATTAGATATCATCGGGGAAATTACTCCACCATCTTCCAAACAACATAGGTATATCCTTACCGCTACTGATTATTTTACTAAATGGGTAGAGGCTATTCCTTTGAAGGTGGCAAACGCAGAGGCAATCATCGAATTCATTGACCAGTTCATCATTACCAGGTTTGGTGTTCCAAACGCTCTTGTTTTTGATAATGCTTCCTATTTCTCAGGAAACGCTATATATGATTTTGCTATTAATAGGGGGTTTAAACTGAAATATTCTTCCAATTATTATCCCCAGGGAAACGGTTTAGCCGAATCTACTAATAAGAATCTCATCAAAATCATTAAGCGAACTGTTGAACAGAATCATAGAAATTGGCATAAATCTTTGGTCTTTGCATTATGGGCTGATAGAATAACACAAAAGGCTTCTATAGGGACCTCCCCTTTCAATTTGGTATATGGAAAAGAAGCTGTGTTGCCTACAAATCTTGTTCTTCCATCCTTAGCCCTAGTACAGCACATTGAAGAGACTCCGTCCTCTTCTATCCAACTTAGACATGACCAAATTCTCAAATTAGAAGAAGAAAGGGAAAAGGCCAGAATCACTCATGCCAGACATCAACAAATTATCAAAGCATATTTTGACTCAGCATCATCCGATTCCAAACAACTTCAAGTTGGTGACTTAGTTCTCAAATGGGACAAGGCCCATGAGGATAAAGGTAAGCATACCAAATTTCAGAAAATGTGGCTTGGACCATTTCAGATCTATGAAAAGATAGGCCATTCAACTTTTATATTGCAAGACTTATCAGGGTTGAGAGATTCTCTCCCCGTCAATGGCCTGATCCTGAAGAAATTCTTTAATTGAGAAGGTAACCCCTTCTCCTTTTGTAGATTTGCGTAGTTTGTAGGATTGGTAGGAAATAAAACTGTAGAGTATCTCCACTGACCTTTTGTTGTGTTTGAGGAAGCTGTCTCACAAAAATAATATAAATATTTGTTTTTAGATAATAGAACCCTCAATCAAAAGAAATAGTTTCTAGGAAATTAGATATCCTTGTGTTCTGAAATTATAATCTAAATTTTGAAGACTCCCCTCAAGAGGTAAGAGTTCTGAATCATTTTCTGTTTTCAAAACTAGTCTCCAAAGGTTATCTGTTAAAAGATAGAAGCTAACCCATTTTCAGTATCTTCAACTCTTCACCTGTCATCCATTTGCTCTTAAGGAGAAGATTGTTCACCCCATTCACTAAAGGTTATGATTACTCAGAGTGTAATTCTAAAATATAAAAGATTAAAGATAAGAGGTCTTATCATAAGCCTGCTTACCATGTTCATGGGGAAATAGGTTAACTGACATTACCAATACTGCCTATCAAAACAGGGTAATGGCTTGAAATTTCAAGACAAGGGGTCTCATCACGAGCCAGCTTGATCAGTTAAATTATTACCAGTGAATGGCATTGTCATAAGCTGGCTACCAAACCAGGACAGTGGCTTTTTATCTTATTAAGAAAAACAGATAAAAAAATAAAATATGAAAATATTTTATGGATTCATTCTATTAATCACACTCTTATGTGAATGGAAAAGTAGACAATACTATGGTTAAAAGGTATCCCTGTCGAGACTATAAATGTTTGCTGGCAATAGAGGCTCTACCTATGACAAAGGAGTTAATTATAAAAGCTGATTTGGGAAAGTTTTCTATTTTATCACTATAAACCAATAAAGACTTATTTTGGAAACTTATTATGTATTTAGTTTCTTGAAACTAAATGGGACGAAGTTAACAAAAATGGAGATTCACTTTACGCAGAACACATGAATATCTAGTTATATTAGAAATTTCTCCTTCTGATTGAGTTTCTATTTTTTGAAAAGCTTGAGTGTTTATGTTAATTTCAGAGATAACTGGTTCTACCAACGAATCGCCAATTGTTGTGCCCTACAACAACCCCCCATTTCATATCATCTGTATTTATAAACAATCAACATATGAAATGGGTCCCTTTAAAAAAAAATAAAAATTAATTGGTATTAATGAATTTGTTCGAAGAAGGAATGATAATCAAAAGTGTTTGTGAATTGGAGCCTTTTTCGAACAACAATGTTCCCAAAATAAAACAATCTTTTATTATTGTGATAAAGCGATCGCAAGATCGCATATCGCAATAACAAGAGAGACGCATTTAAACGGCACTTCGGTCTTTGCCGATGCGATATCGCTATCGGCGATCTGCGGTATTCAACGCATACACAAAAGAGCACATATCTTATACCCCGATGCGACGCTATATCGGCAATCGGCTATCGGCACTGCCTCTTGTGGGAAAACGCTTTAAGTTACAAACCCCGACCCGATGCGATATCGCTATCGGCCGTCGGCGGTATCCCATGCACTCTCATAAGGCGCTCAAGTCTTTTCCCGATGCGATGCGATATTGCTATCGGAAGTCGGCAAATCACTTAAATTGCATCTGGTAATGTGTTCACATGCTAGTCCGATGCGATGTCGCACTCGATGTTCGCTAAGACTACTTTCAAACGATAGTGCAACTCTGTCCCCCCCATGCGATGCGACATTATTCATCGGTAATCGGTATTTTCGAAAAGTGATTGCTTTAAGCTTTAAAGTTATATTTTAATCCGGTTGATAAAGCGCAGATTTCAAAATACCGTTAAATGCAGGGATAAGGTAATGCATGCGTATTTAATAACTTTTCCCCTTCGATTAACGAATACTTGCGTCTAAGGCATATCATATCTGTTGCACGTGTTAGGAGGTCATTCAGCTGAATAACAGCGTAAAGGTCATTTAATGGGTAGCAGGCCTTAAAATCACCATTAATGCATATGCGATCTCTTACCAGTGATTGGATCCGCAGCCACTTTTTGAAAATTAATATCGCCACGCTTCAAGTGATATATATCTTTCCCTTTATGCTTTGTCTTCATTATTTCTCGTGTTACGATTTCTCTTGCACTTGTGTAGAGTTCGTTTGTTGAGAAAAGCCTGAACATGATGGGGAAGAAAAATAAGAGGAGTTCTGGTTCTACTACAACACCTGTTGCAGGTCAAGCTGCTTCAATTTCGAAGAAAGGCCTAATCTCGGACACTACATGCACTGGTCTTGCTAGGACCACATGGCAGGGCACATATAATCTGTTGGAGGCCGAGCAACCAAAAGTGACAGTGAGAACGACTAGTGTAGATGTACTAAGGAATTCTGATGCAACTCTCAAAGACTTGGCCGACTCCTTTTTACACAGAATAGCGGCCAGAGAGCAGGTTCTCCCTTATACAGATGTGGTGCGCTGGGCAATGGAAGAAATCCCCATCACTGATAGAACTTTTCATACAAGGGACGGAAGGATTTTCGGGTCATTCAAGCCTGATGACCTGAGGCGAATGTATCATCTGCCTGAACCGGAGCTAGTCTACAACAGAGCCTTCGTGGAGAAATTCGCAAAAGAAAATGAATCACCATCCGAACCCCTCCGAGATTGGAGGCAGAACCCAGCCAAGCACAAGCATGAAAGTTCGGGTAAGTACTCCAATGTTTCTTTGGCTTCTCCCTATTGCTATGCGGGGATTATGATGTGTAGACTGTGGGGATTACATGACTCTGTTAATATCAATATTGACATGGTTCCCCTAATGGAAGCGGCTATCAATGCTATAATTATGGATTGGGCCACTATTCTTTCTAATAAGTTGGTCGTAGTTGTTCGTGAATTTAGAGCCAAAACTATAGTCACCGAAAGGAAAATCCCGCCATTTTATTATTCTGCTTACATTATGGATACCCTGTGTCTTAATTCTGAGTTTCCTGTCCTCGGTTGGAGATGGACCACCCAAGATCCAACACCCATTCATTTATACCATCAGAAATTGTGGAAGTCCTCTTACAACGACCATTTGTACCAAATTTGTAATGGTTTCATGGCACCCATTTACTATTCTATTTATGACAAACCCATTTCCAGAATTTCCTATGAAGCTTCTTTTGACTTACCAGCCGTAGCAAGTTGGTTCGGGGAAGATCATTTCACCTATATCAGAGTTTTTGGGAGTAAGGCTAGGCCACATGTCCTCCCTTTATATATCCCAGACAAGCTGTTAGCCCGGGAAATCTGTTACCAGATTATGGCCGAGAGTGCCACACAAACTCTCAAAGAGGAGAAGAAGAGAGGTTGGCCCTCCTTTCCTTTAAGAATTGGGGTTTTTACGCTGCTTAATTACAAGCACGCAGAAAAAGAAGCGACAAAACTCCAAACTTTATCCCTGGCCACTCTCCCAAGCAGACTCTATGATCCAAAGAAAACTGCCTACATTGCCCTAGAACAAGCAAAATTAACAAAAGTTGATCATCAAGAGGATATGTTTGATGACCTGTTCGTAGGTGCTGAGACAATAAGCCAAGCCAAACAGCTTGCCATAATGAAATACAATGATGAGGCGTTGACAGAGTTTAATAAACTTAGGGAGCAGAGGTTGCAAACTCTGCCCCTAGAGTTATTATCCACAACCCCAGCGTCTTCCTCAAGCGAGCCTGGTCGGCAACAGATACATTCACCTCCTGTTACAACTAAAGAACATGATAAACAACAGGAGGAAAGACAGAACAAGCTGCAGGCTGAGAGGCAAAGAAAAGAGCAAGCAGAGAGGCAGAGAAAGGAGCAGATAGAAAGGCAGCAAAAGGCACAGAAGGAAGAAGAGCAGAGGAAGAAGAAGGAAGAAGAGAAGCTAAAGAAAGAACTAGCAGATAGGCAGAAAAAGGAATTGGAGGAGCAGCAGCGAAAAACGCAGGAGGAGCAGCAGCGAAAAGCACTTGAAGAACAACAGAAGTTAGAACAAGAAAGGGAACGGAGCAAAGCCCATACAGAGCAACATAAGAAAACCTCCATCGATCCTGAATTGATTAAACAATGGAACCAATTCGATTCCATTATCAGTGGTAAAGAAGGCTCCAAAGACACAGATGCCTCTAAAACAAGTGATGCGCCCGATACCACTTCTTCTCAGGTTCTAGGAGGAACCAGCGGCCCACCCATTTCACAGGATGTCGAGATAATCAATAAGGACCCTTCCGATCAAATTGTTCTCCAGGTGGAAGAAATTCCTCCCCTGGATATTTTCTACAGCCCAAAGCATAGAGCCGTTATTAAGCGCTCTAAGAAAAGATGAAGGCTTGATCAACCTTCTGTCTTGCCTGAGCAAACAGTCACGGGCAATATGGTCTGGAAGGAGGATTTGGATCCCTCCGATGATCTAACAAAGTTGTCTCAATTCGCGGGAGCTTATTCTGCAGCAACCATCGACAAAGCATCGGAGGTAAGTCTTCTGTTGAAGACTAAAGATCATGAAATATATGCATTGCAGGCAGAGGTAATTGAAGCGAAAAACAAAGCAGCACAGGTGGAAGAGCAGTTGCTGGCTCAACAGCAGGAAAACAATTTTTTAACCCAGCAACTGCAAATTGAAAGACAAAGGATAAACCAAAGTGAAGCGCAGAAGGCAAAAGAATTGTCAGAGGCATTGTCACAGTTGAAAACATCAAATGAGCTGATGATGAAATCGAAAGATGAGCGAATAGCTCAACTATCAACACAGCTCGAAGGTATCAAGAGCACACAGAGTGTAAAAAATTTCAGAGCAGAGGAAACTCAAATAAATAGCGCATTACTTTCTCATATCAGACTTCTATGTCAACAACTTGCTAAGGCTGAGTCATTATGCGAGATATCTACAACAGTGTGTGAGAAAATAGAGAAGGCCAGAAATGAGCTAGATCAGGCCGAAGATGCCATATCCGAATATGTTGAGTGGCAAGACACTCCAGAAGGGAAAGCGGCGAATTTGTCCCGAATCCATGAAACGTACAAGGACATACTCTTCACGGAATGGAATACTCAGGTAATGAAAGCAGAAAGGGCGGCTTCCAGGTGTAAAATAATTGCCAGCAATATGATCGACTTAGTCAATGATACACTTTATCTGGCAAATATGATCTCCAAGTGCATACCTGGAAGCATAACAACAGCAGATATGCTTGAACAAGCAAGTTATCATGGCTTGGAGGAACAAAGGAAGTTAATTACCGGAGTAAATACTTTAACCTCTGAAGCATATTGGCTCTTTCTAGTCAAGCCACATACTCAAAGGTCTGCTCTCAAGTGTTTAACAGATGCCCTCGGATGCCTGATCCCAGACATTCAAGATGCTACATATGACGCCCAGCTAACTTCGCGTCTCAACACTCCACCAGAAGTAGAGCCAATGCTGGCGATATGTCAGCTAAGGAGTAAAGGCAAAGAACCCACCGAATGAAGCATTGCCGCCGACTGCGAGATCGCCAAGAAAGATGGAAAAAAACATTTATTGATGCCAATTTAATAGCTTTTCAGTTGTTTAGATATTTAGATTAGTATAGTATTTATAGACCCTTTCATTGTTTTGGAAAGGGTCGTAAAATTTTGTAATAAGACTTAAAGGCTGAAGTTTGCACTATTGTGCTTCAGTCTATATTCTTTTTGTGAAACTCAACCAACGGTTCCTAATTTTGATTAGAAGGCTGTTTTACACAATTGCGCACGACTGTCTGTTGTTTGGAATGCTTTTCTGATTTGAAGGAAGGACTGCGACATAGTGATTAATATACTGGATTGATCGAGCAGCTTACATGGTACTATTATCTGTATCTGTGTTCTCTCTTATTATATGAATTACTGTGTTATTATCTTTGCTATTGTTGAATGTATGTATGTGATATAACAGCGAATCTTCATTTCGTTTCACTATTGAATGTTTTGATGATTTGTTATCTCTTTCACCCATGCATGTATCAATGATATGAATGATTAAGTGTAGTAATTCGCTCTAATCGCTCTGCATAACTAATTATGCAGAGCAATTTTAAATGGTTTAAACATCTATGCTTAAAGTGTTAGAGTCATCTATATGCCTGCCTTAAAGCACAGATCATCAAACGCTACGCTTTACCAAGTGATAAGTCCCGGGATTAAATTATAGTTATTACATTTCGCTTATAGTTTAGCTGTCCGCTTATTACCATCTTATGTCATAAGTCACTCATCCATCCCGTTTACTTATAATTCCTGGGAAACTGGTCCCATTATCCCCAGTCGGAACCACTATTCCAAACGGAAAAGGAGTTGCACTAAGGTCCGGACCGGGTGGTTTCCCCAATGTTGTTGCAACGATTTTCGGGGCATCAACAGGTTCTGACCCAAAGCCCTGGGTGACTTTATCCCTTAACACTAACATTAACCTAGATGGAAGCCACTTCCACAACTTTGGTAGTGGAGGATGGGCTCACATTCTTAATGAAAAAAGGAAAGATTTACAGACTAAAAGCGAGGAGTGTATTTTTTTGGATATTTTAAATATATAAAAGGTTATAAAGTAATACAGTCTCTCTCAAATGAATTAATCATTAGAAGAGATGTTACTTTTGATGAAAATATCTTGGTTTGAAATCCTAATTCGATGGATGTTCAGTCTTTGGACTGCGAGGAATATTCAACATTTATGCCACCTTTTGTTCCTCTTATGGTTTCTTCTTTAAATGATGAAAATGAGGATCACAATCCACCTTAACTTTCTCACCTTCCTCCGAATGAGTCCATTGAACACGAACCTGCACCAATTCCACAAATTCCTCAATGGGTCTATTCAACATGACAATTAGCTAGTGACCTTTGATGATCCTACAGATCAACATTATACTCATTCAAAATTCTAGCAAGCCTCCTCTCTTTTGGCTCAAGCTTCAACAACTCAAAGTATATATATATATATATATATATATATATATGCATATATATATATAGTGATGCTAGCTAACACCACTTATGTTCTTCTTCCTTCCCCCCCTTAGATTGTAGATTTTTTTCCCACCCTTCAGGCCATTAATGAATTGTAATCAATTATAATAAAAGTTTTATTACATTACAAAAATAAAGGAGGGTATACCTGGGGGTGTCATGATTATGGAAGTGATACTATATTGGGAGTTTTAAGAGAATTTTTTTATTTTCATATGTTCAGATAACATATTAGTTGGACAAATAGGAAAGGAATATCAACATAATTAAAATCAAAATAAGGCTCTATCTATGGTACTTGAAAGTGACCATGATAATTCCATCCTCCAACCCATTCTAATATAATGATGTAACATGCTTTTGAAACTAACACATACACAAACATGTTATTTTCAAATTATTCTTTGGGTGAGACATTTTTAACTTCCAAATACATTTATTGGGTGGGAGAAGAAATGATTGGGTTGAATTATATTGAGGTGAGATGTTTTTAAATTTCAAATTCAATTTTGAGCAAGAGAAGAGAACTATGGTAACTAGTTGCATATAATGTACCAAAAATATTTTTAATGTTTTTTTTAAGATATTTTCACTCATCAAGGTAAGAAAATATGTTTATCAAGAAAAACTAAAATAATTGTTTTTTTAGAAATACATTTGTAAAGTATATTTACCTAGACAAGCCCCATTTTAACCCTAAAACTAATTATTAATCCTTAGATGTTGTTCTATTTCTTAATCATCATCATCATTATTATTATTATTATGTAGTTTTGAACCTTTCATTATAATTATACCCTTTGTCTCCCCCTCTCTCCCCCACCTGCCCCCCCCACCCCACACACACACAAAGGAGATCTAGTATTAGGATCATCATATCTTACCTTGCATTATATTCATTGAAAAATAAGGTTCCACCATGGAAGTTGATTGTATTCAATGACTTCTTATCACTTTTAAGGAGCATGTTTCAGAAGATTTGGTATCAAAGTATATGAACGTAGGGTTTTGCTGCTTCAAATGAATTATCATGGAATTTTAATTAAAAATAATAATTAGAATATTCAAACTATGAAGTTTTCAAAATATTGAGGAATAATATCTAAGTGTGTCTAGCCAAATTTTTTTATTTTGTTTCAATAAAATTTTGGAGATATACCCTATTTAAGTAAGGTTTTGTAGTTGGTCCTGAAATCAATTTCAAATGAGTGATCTTCGAATTTTTACTATAAATTTTCTTTTGGAATTTTTTCATATTGAAATTTCCTAAGGAGCCTTAAAAGACATGTGTAAGTACAAGTGATAAAATTTTTATATTATTGTTTTCCCTAATTTTGGAGATATACCCTGTGGAAATTAGGGTTTGTGATTGATCCTGAAATCAATTTCTAACAAGTCATCTTGGAATTTTCGCTAGAATTACTTTTATGGAAGGATCCACATAATGAAATTTTTAGGACGTTGATTAGGGTATATTTGATAAAATTTCATATTCTATTTCATTATAGTTTCATAGATATACCCTATGGAAGTGAGGGTTTATGACTATTCCTAAAATCATATTTTGAACAATCCATTTTTCATAGGTTCATTGTAACTTTTTATTATTGAAGTTTCAAACTATGAGATTTTTAGCATTATGAGAAGACATAATGAGGCACCTGAAATAAAAATTTCACAACCATATTCAAAGATTGGATATGTGCCACTTTATATAACTTTTCTCTTAGTAAGACACCAAAAATCAATAAGTTTTGATAAGGATAGAATAAACTTCACTTGGAACATCATATTTTGGTTAGGCTGGTGGAATTTCAAAGAGTACATATTAGTGCACTAAAGGAAAAAAAATTAGATTTAGAATGGCTCAAATTTTAGAGATATATCAGAAAAAATGTCAGGAATCCATAGAGTCTACAAATTAGGGTTTTGAAAGGTGCATAAATTATAATTGGCATAACTTTTGATTGGAAGATATATTTTCGGTAATTCAATTTGTGATAAATAGGAAAATGAGGAATATTATTATTTACTCACATGTCTCCTAAATGTGATTCAAAAATTACTTCACCAATTAATCCTCTATAAAACTCATTCTTGATTCATGAACAAATAAAAGATGTCTCATACTAGGTATCCAAGTTGGAAAGTAAGTTGTCGCAAGTGAAACTATTAGTAAAATATGTGGAACGAAAGATGAAAGAGAAGATGAATTCCATGGAAAATCTTCTCTCATAGAAGCTCCCTAAAATGGATATGTAGATTCTTAGGAAATCATGAAAATATAGATAATTATTGTTTTGGAACTCAATCACATGTAAGAAGTATTTTATCACACAATGGAGATCACAAATATTGAATCACAAAATAATAATTAGTGGGCTCTCATCCCTAAACAAAGTCTTGTCAAAGAATCCTCAATGAATACTCAATTAAACCTTAGCAATACATTTACATATTCACAAAGGAAAATGAACTATTTTGTATATGAAATAAAACCTTGATACAATTTATAATTTTTAGTTGTTTAAACAAGAACCACATCCTTTGCTATTATCAAGGAGCCAATTTATAAATTGTGTTTGTGTTCCAAAATTACGACATGACTTTCTTCAAATCATTGATTTGAGTCATATTGTGTCATTATATAAACTTATGAAATAACATTTTTATTTTCTATTAAAAAAAATGCAAATTTATGCCTTTCCATTTCTAAGAAGTTAAACTAGAAAATACAACTTGAATTCTCAACATCCTGAGTAAAAATGTCCTTTATATTCAAGGGTTAGCTATCATGAATTCTAAGTTTATGGTGTTCATTATTATATAGATTTTGTAGCAAGTGATAATTCTACATAGTTTGTAGATATCTATTCTACAACACTCATGGTAAATACACATCTCATAGCTTCTATAGTAGAGCCCTATAATGAAAATGTGCAATTAGACATGACAATGGTCAAAAGAATACTTTACACCCAAAATTTACATTAAAATGTAAAGAATGTAATAAAAGGTTCCTAGTGCCAAAGCTAAACCTATTTAAAAAAAAAAATCCTCAACTTTTGAATGATAGATAGGAAAAATAAGGAAAATACTAAAGAAACTATATAGAAAATTATGATATTTCTATGAATCAATAAAAATAACATAAAAATATTCTCTAATTTGAATTCGTCATCTAATCCACATTGCACGAGAGAAGAAATTTACCATTATATGTGAATAAAGAAGGAACTCAAGTCCAAAAGGGAGAACCAACAGAGTACTCAATTTGAATAAGATCACTTTATTAAATAATATTTATTACATATCGAAGATAATATTAATATTGAAATTCATATAATTCAATATTTGAATAATAAAAATCATAATTTGTATCCAACCCTTCAAAATTAATGAAAGAATTGACTCTGACAACATTTGGGATATTTAGAACTAAGTCATGATCAATATAATAATCATCAATATGAAACATAGGATATGAACTAAAGATTGGAAGGTGAAATTCATTCTTCTCATTGTTCAACACTCCTTCTTGGTCTCCTACATATTATTCATGAACCTATTTTGGAAAAATATAATTGGAATTCTTTCCTTTTGGATCAAATATATAATAATAAATATCTAACTTTCTTTATCTGTCACTTATAAATATAATACTTTCTCACATTGACTTAGGAGAAGATATGGCTCTATAATAATCTTATACCTAGTAATATTGAGCATGACAAATCCATTATCATGTTCAATAATGGTCCTTTCATCACCTTGTAGCAACAATTTTATACCAAACATCCTTAAAGAGAACCACTTTGAAGGATTCAGATTCTACATCCAATATATCTTCAAAAAAACCATAGTACTTTGAAACATATGTGATTGGACGTCCATCAATCATGTGGGAAATATCAATAACCTATAAAATTACAACTATTCCACTATCATGCATTTTTCTCTTGTCATTTAATTTTTTGGTGTGGTAGTTTCTACCATTACACCACATAGAATTGTGATATTTTATCTACATGCTCAACATGTTATAAAGAAATTTTCATGAATTGATGAATATATCTACAAGATATTTTGAGGGACCAAAAAAATGGAAATTAAATCTTAAAGTCAATGGGAAATACTTGCCTTTCTATCTTTTTCACCATATGCTATATCAATTTCCTTCTATGTTAGATTTGCAACATTATCCAAATAACCTCATATAATTAACTCTACCACCCCACTCCATCATAAATTGTGGTAAACTAATTTACATCATTCTTTCCATACATTTACCCAATTGAAATTATTTTCAATCTATAAATATAGTGTATCCCACTCTCCATTTGCTCGATGAATAAAGAAAAATTAGCTTTAATGCACCAATCAAGCTTAAAAGTATATCTATATATATATATATATATATATATATATATATATATATATATATATATATATATATATTACAATAAAAAGACTCCATTTACATTTCTCTAACAACACCCCCTTCAATGTTTTGGTGGCATTCATGTGGAATTGACCACTCAAAAGGAGAGGTACATTAATATATCATCTAAAACACACTAAATACTTACTAAAGTGCATCAAGGATAAATATACCATATAGTTTTCAACCACTAAACCACTTCGATGTGATATTTTTCTAGCAAAGGCCCACAGAGGGTTCACTAAATGAACCTTTGACATATCATCTACGTTCATGGAATACTAAACAATAACATTATTTTGGCTATGTATTGGAAAATACCTCTAAAAATCACATTATTTAACCCCCTACCAATACAAACCCAATACACCTCCCCAATTTAAAAATCCCCTAAATATTGTAGGTATCCATTTTTTCATTAACATTTTTTACACCCCTTTATATTTTTTCATTAACTTTGAGCTCCATTTTTTATACTTGCCAATATAAAAACCCCTTACCCCCTATTATATGTTGAATACATTATGTCATTTTTTCCTCAATATATATCCCCCAATATGAATGCATATGTTATGGTATTGCTCCTCAGTGAAGCCCTCGTGCAAAGGCCTTTAATGCTTTCAACTCCTCCCTACCAACCTTGTTGACCTTGTGTGTACAACTCCACACATTTGAGTCTCATTCACTAAGTAGACATAATCTTCTTGTGCGTTGAAAAATATTATAAGTAAATACTTTTGCATTTCACACATTACATGAAGAATCTCTCTTACAATAGTTGATATTTTCTTTATAGATTTAATTATATGACAACCACCAAAAAGTGAAAAATTACGTATAAACATCAAACTATTCAATTTAAGTAAATCTAATCCCAATCAGTTCTATAACTAATATTTCAATCATAAACTTGTGCTTACCTCGTGCACTTGTCATGAACATATATAACTTTATTTATGTTATTCTCAAAGTTGTTTGGGAGATCTAGAGGTCGAACATAGTGTAACAAGGAAAGATACATTATAATTTGATTTCAACTAGAAACAAGCATATGCTATTCACATATGATGTATATATACATAATGTGATAAATATTGGAAAATGTGAAACTTTGATAAAGATATGTCAATTGTGAGTTTCCACCCATCAAAATCATCTTTTTTTAGTTCATATATTATTTAATGTTTGAAGAAAAACTAGTGAAAGTTCCCATATAACCTTTTTGACAATATTAATAACCATATTACTTTATTAATAACCATGGAAGATTGGTCAATTTTCCATCATTATAGAAATGAGTCAAATGTTGCATTGTGATCATTGTCACTGAAATCTTTAACATTTTTTGCGTTGTTATTCCTCCCATCTAGAATTTTCCATAAGCCTTATTTGACATACTTTTCAATACGAATAGGTGCTCATTGCAAGGTAATAGAAAATCACACCTTGACAACCCAACCTTCAGGAAAGATAAATGGAAATAAGACTTTTTGTTATAGTAAATATAAAGAAATGTAGAAAACTAGAACAAGTAATTCATGTAACTGAAACAAATTGTTTACCAGGCCGTAGTTGAAGCGTCGTTCTTTAAAGGATAATTTGATACATATGGTTCATAAAGAGTAAATTTCTATACTTGTTATGCACTTCATTTCTTAAATGTCTAGATGTTTTTCTAGGACCACATCCTATATGTGCATATTTGAGCACATCATCGACATACATATTTACCCTTTGTTTGACTTCATAGTTAATAAAATGCTAAAACATTATAAAAATACATGAAGTAATGAATGATATATAGTTAGATTATAATTTACATAAATATAGCTATTGATTAAACGAGAACTATTACCTCAAAACGAGAACTCTAGCAAAAAAACCCCAAAAAAGCATGAAAAATAGTCCTAAAATAAAAAAGTTGATTCTGCATCACCACTTTTATTTTAGAGTAAATTTTCAATATTTTTAAAAAATAACGACAAAGTCCATTTTGTTTGGTGCAAAAAACACCTTGAAATTGAAAAGTGTTGATTCTAGAAGAACATTTGTTATTTTCGAGGTAAATTTTCAACATTTTTTAGCAATGGCATTAAAGATAAAATATCAAGACTCTGAAAAATCTTAAAATTTCAACAATTTTCATGCATGACATTAAAGATAAAATATCATGTCTCTAAAAAGCCTTAAAATTCCAACAATGTTTAGTCATGGCATTAAAGATAGAATACTTATAATTGTTTTCGACCATAGCATTAAAAATAAAATATAGTGACTTAGAAAAACCTTAAAATTTTGACTATTTTTCAAGCATCGAATTAAAACCATATATCATGACTACAAAAGACCTTAAATTTTCAATATATTTCAACCATGTCATTATGGAAAAATTATATGACTAAAAAATCTTTAAAAATTATAGCCATTTTAAAATCTTAGGCTAAGACAACTCGACACATTGCAACAAAAAATAAAAAATCAACCATCAAATTTACATGTGGTGTAGGCAAACTCGGCCTATTGCAAAGAAAACTTAAAAATCAACCATAAATTGATACGTTGTGGGGCAGACTTGTCCATTATAACAATAACTTTAAAATCAACTATCAATTTGACACACAATGAGGTCAGGTTTCTAATTGATGATTGAGATGAACCATACATAAAAATAAAATAATAATAATAATAATAAATAAGTAGATAAATAAATAAAAATGAAAAATACAAAACAAAGCAAAAATTGAAAAACATAAAAGTAAAACAAAAGAACAAATTAAAACAAAAAATAACAACTAATAAATAAAACAATATATTAAAACACAAAAGAATAAAATTAAAAAGATAAAAAATGACCAAAAAAAATCAAACATAAAAAATAAATAAATATAAAATATCTTTCACAGAAATCATAAAGTAGATTTCAAAATCAAAATCCTTCGAACTACTTGCTATGATTCATCATCTCACTATATATATATATATATATATATATAATTTAAAAAAAATAACTTAACAAAAACTAAAAATAAAAGGAAAAAAATAATTTAAAATTTTAACAGTAGAAAAACAAATAAATAAAAGCAAAATAGATAATAATAAAATAAATACAAACTAAAAACAATTAAAAATAATAATATTGATATTGATATTAAAAAACAACTTAAAAACATTATTAAAAAACCATTCAAAAGGAGAGTTAAAATAAAATAAAATAAATTTAAATTTTAAATAAATATTTTTAAAAAAATAAAAAAATATATATAGAAATTTAAAAAGTTTAAAATTTAAACCAAATATAAAATAAAACAACTAAAATAGAAAATTAAAATTTTATAATTAATTCAAAAAGATAAAATTTCTAAAAATTAAAAGAAAACAAAACCAAAAATTATAAAAAATTTAATTTAACGAAAAATTTTAGAAATTTAATTAGAAAAAACCAATAAATACAAAGAGACAAATAAATAAAGATGAATTAGATAATTAATAAATAAATAAACATATATATGATGATGATGGTGGTGGTGGTGGTTAACATCCACTGAGACCAAACTTTGGTCTATCGGACCTAAAGAAAATGAATTATTTAGTTTGATTTAAGATTTTATTCCTATGCTCAAAAAGCTTGGAGAGAAGCCTCTCGAGCTCACTGTAATTTTGACAACGTAAAATGCTAGGAAGGTCAGTATTGCAACAAAGATTTTGAAACTGAGATCTAATGTGGTTGTATGCGGGGCACTCTAAGAGGAAGTGATTTTCATCCTCGATGTTCGTATTCTCATAGAGATGGCAGAACCTTTCCATCCATGGTGTTTTAGGAACTACCCAATGACCCGTTTCACTATGGAGCTCATGAGTGTTCGTTCTAATCTTCGCTATACTAATTTTCTTCTTTGAACTAGTTAAAATAGAAAGATACTTTTGATCTTCTAGGGTGGGGTTGATGACCTCCTTATAATATCTTAATTTTATTTTAGCTGCTAAATCTTTCTCACACCACATTTTTCTTTGAACTTAGAAGTAATAATATTTTTAATATTATTAATGTTTTGCAATTCAACATTCTCGTCGATCTCCCAATGGTTTAACTAGGCCCTGGTGTCTTTATACCAACCTCGTTTGAGCCTTAGGTGGTTTTGGCTAGAATTTAAAGCTAGCTTAGGAAGTCTATGGTCTCCTATGTTATTGAATTTGTGCTTGTACAACAGAATCCTAGTCATAGCTAGACTCTCGATAGGGGAAATACCCACTTCTATAAGGAGAATAGGATAGGGTATGCTGCTTTTAATTTTGAGGTTATACGTTATAAAATGCTTCTGGATTTGCTCAATATTTCTCCAGGATTCTCTAGAGATGCTACAACCCCAAACCTCACATCCATATAAGATAACTGGAGTGACTAAAGTTTCAAAGAGGAACTTCTTTCTATCCCACATTATGAGGTTTGTCGTTTTACAATTATTTTCAAGACCAAAATAAGTTTTCCATCCTCAATTAATCCTTTTCTCAATGCTATAGTTCCAGTTGAGCTTGTGATGAATATCAATTCCTAGGTACTTGTAGGAAAACACTTCCTCCAAGTTACTATTTTCATACATAAAATTAGCGTTAGTGTCCTTCTTGGATTTGATAATCATAACTTTTATTTTGTCAGTGTTAACAATCATACCCATGGTAGAGCAGAAATCCTTAAGAAGTTGCTTATCAAGATTAGATGGGCACCTTGCGAGAAGAACGATATCATCAGCGTAGAGAAGAAGGATGATGACTATCCCAACTAAGATCGTGCTAGCACATCCTGCTTCCTCTAAACAACCTTCTAGCTTGTTGATGTAAATGCCAAATAGGGTAGGGGAGAGGGGGAAACCTTGTTTAACTCCGATATTACACTTAATATCTTTCGACCACCCCTCATTGCTCCTTAACTTGGCAATTACGTTCTTGTATAACCTTATAGCAGCAGCTCTCAACTCAAAATGAACCTTTAGCTTTTCTAATCTATTCCAAAGGTTTTTTCTAGGACTTGTATCGAAAGCCTTTCTAAAGTCCACAAAGCAAAAAAAGAGATTGGATTTATCATTGTGGAATTTAATCGTAACGAGGTGGTCTGTTGTTGAGTGCTACTTTCTAAAACCCGCTTGACCTTTAGCCTGCTTACCTTCACTTTCAAGACATATGCTCAACTTCCTTCCCAAAATAATACCATATAACTTGGTTAGGAAAGCGCTGATCATAATTGTTCTATAATTAAAATGGTTATTTGTATCCCCACTTTTAAAAATAGGGATAATGAGGTTTTGAGTCCATGGTTTAGGCAACCCTTGCTTGACCACTTGATTGAAAAGCTTGTGAATGTGGGGGATGAGGACAAGACCTCCAATTTTTAAGATTTCCGCCTAGTAACCTTCAATGTCCTTAGCTTTCCCATTAGCCAAGCGATTAACCCCAAAATCAATGTCTTTTAATGAGAAAAATTCTTTCGTTGTGAACAGGGTTTCAAAGTTATCCATGACAATTGGATATATAAAGCTTTTTAAGATAGGAATTCTAGTTTTGTAAAGCAATTTTATTATTATCTTTAATTTTCGTAGTTAGAATCTGCCTCCGGAATTTCTTAGGAGCTACCTTAGAGAGGTGTAAGAGATTCTCTTATTAGGGCTTTGTATATTTTTATCTTGCTAATTTTAAGAGATTCATCAACAACTTCCTTAATTGCTCTACTCACACTTTTACAATCTTTGTCATACCATGGGTTGGTTTTGTTATTTCTTTTATTACTTGAAACTTCAATTGAGAACTTGTTAATAAAATATGAGAGGGTTGTAGTAAAATTATGATAGAGATCTTCTATGTTGTCTATACTAGATAAAGGAAGCAAATTAGTTTTTAATTCATTTAGAAAGAGATCTTTTTTATTTCTATCAAAGATTAACTTCTTTTGGCTATAAGGATTATCTTCTATGGGATCTCTATGCATGAAAAAATTGAGAGTTATAAGTAAAGGCCTATGATCAGGGATAGGCTCGTGGTCGTTTAAGATGTCAAAATTTGTTATTTCGTTGTATACAGGGATATCAGAGATAACATAGTCTACCACGCTGCTACCAAGCCCATGGATGCAGGTCATCTGGCTAGAATTGGGCCACTTCTTTAGACCGTTGCAAATTATGAGATCCTGAGCACTACAGAGCTTGACTAGCTCCGACCCAAACAAATTCTCCCCGAGGTCTTCAGAGCTCCTTTTGTATCGGCTACCCAGAGGAAGGTCTTCATCTAACCAAAGAGGATTAGGGTTGGAATGATTGCTTAGAAGAATAGCTTGGTTGCTTGAAGTTCGAGCATTAAAGTCGCCCATTAAAAGGATATTGCCTTCATTCCTTTGGCTAGAAATATCAGTCTCTAAACCATTGTAAGGACTATTTTTATCTAGATTCTTTTTCTTATAGAAGTTAGAATTGATGGGGAGAAATAACAAATTGCTATGTAGGTCTTTTTATCATAAATGTCAGTAATTTCTATCCAACTATATTGGTTGTAAGGGTCGTTTTTATAAATCCTAGCATGGGGAGAGATGTTCTTCTTAATGTAACAAGCTATACCTCCAATGCCTCTCCAGGAAGATCACTTATTCCAGGTAGACCATAATGTAAAGCCATCTATGTTAGGGACCTTAGATTCTTCGTACTTTCAAGTTTCAACAAGCAAAATAATAATATCATCATTCGAGATCCAATTTAGCTTGGGGCTTTTGTTCCATGGAAAGCCCCGACAGTTCCAGGAAAGAATCTGGAGCATGTTGAATTGCTATATATATATATATATATATATATAACACTAATTTTTTAAATAAATAAAATAAAATTTAAAAATATATTTTAAAAAAACAACCAAAAAAAGAGAAAATCAACACGTGTATATATATATATATATATATATATATATATATATATATATAAAATAAAATAATTAAAAATATTATTTAAAAACTGTGTAAAAATTTAAAAATATTTAAAGTTTTAAATAGAACTTCGGCGTAAATCACATGTAGAAAGACCTTTGTCGATGTGTTTCAAACTAACCAGTGTGATTCATCGTCAGGACAAGTTGAAGAAACAAATCTAGCTTTGCATGTTAAATAGTCTGGGCAGAGCCTCCAAAATCTATCTTGGCCAACGACTAATTTTGACTTAGGGACCAGAGTCAAAAAGTCAATTTGATAATTTAAAGGAAGTTAGTTATCATATGTGACCATACCTTAAAATATATATATATATATATATATAATTTTAGATGGTGTTTACGTTATTAGTTAGTTAAAAGGGTATAATTTAATATTTAAATTTTTTTTTTTTTTAAATGGGAATTAGTTAAATTGAGGACCTAACTTTTTATTTTGAGTCGCTCTTTCTTTTTATTTTAGGTCGCTCTTTCTTTTTATTTTTTCCTGATAGATATTAGTATTTATAATCCTAACTAATATATATATATATATCTTCGAATTTACTTTATTTTAATTTTTATTGTTTATTTTAATTTATTAATTTTAATATATATATATATATATATATATATATATATATATATATATATATATATATATATATATATATATATATATATTATTATTATTTTAACCTTTATCAACTACGTTCTTAATTGAATTTATTTATTTTACTTATATATATATATTTATATATATATATATATATATATATATATTATATTTATTTATTTATTTTTATTTTTTATTTTTTTTCTCTCGTTCCAATATATAATTATTCTAACTAACTATCATCTTAAAATTACCTTATTTATATATTTATAAAAAAAGTTAGGTCCCCAATTTAACTAATTCCCATTTAAATTAAAAAAATTTAAATATTAAATTATACCTTTTTAACTAACTAATAACATAAACACCATCTAAAATTATTTTATATATATATATATATATATATATATATATATATTTAAGGTATGGTCACAGATGATAACTAACTTCCTTTAAATTATCAAATTGACTTTTTGACGTTGGTCTCTAAGTCAAAATTAACGTTGGCCAAGATAGTCGTTGGAGGCTCTACTCAGACTATCTAACATGCAAAGCTGGATCTATTTCTTCAACTTGTCCTGACGATAAACCACACTGGTTGGTTCGAAACGCGTCGACGAAGGTCTTTCTGTATGTGATTTACGCCGAAGTTTTATTTATAACTATTATGGATCACAGAAGCCTCAATTCAACAATATTTAAAATTTCAAAAAAAAAATTCAAGATTTATAAATTTAAATATTTAAATATGGTTTATAATTTATAATTTAAATTTTTAAAAAATTCTAATTTTAATTTATTTTAATAAAAATATTAATTTTTTTTTTTTATTAAAATTTTAAAATAATAATAATAATAATCGGCCCTCAACCCCAGTGATTCCGGGAATTTAGTTAAATAACCTTAAATTATAAATTATAATTTTTTTTGAATAATTTATTTTAAAAATGTAATTTTATTTAATTTTTATAACATATTTTAAAAATAATTTTTAATTAATTTCATTTATTTTAAAAATTCAATTTTCAATTAAAAAAAATTAATTTAATTTAATTTAAATATTTGAACAGTTTAAAAATAAAAATAAAAATTATTAAATATCAATTTTATTTATTTATTTATATTTATTTAATTGTTTTATGTTTTATAAAGTTTATATTTTATATTTTTTTAGAATTTTATTTTTATAAGAAGAATTTCGGCATAAATCACATGTAGAAAACCTTGATTACTAGTTGGTTCGAAACGCGTCCACAAAAGTTTTCTACATGTGATTTATGCTGAAATTCTTCTTATAATTGTTATGGATCACAAAAGCCTCAATTCAACAATTTTATTTTTATTTTATTTTATGGTTTTTTTAGTTTGTATTTTTTTTTTTTTATTTGTTTATTTTTTAATTATTTCATTCACTTTGGTTTATTCGTTTTTTATTTTATTTTTTTAATTTTCCTTAAATTATATTTTTTTTTGAATTTTTATCATTTTTTGTTATATATATGTTAACAATTATTATTATTTTTTTGTATTAAATTATTAATTAACTATATATAAATTTATAAAAAAATCTTAACCTCAAATGTTAATGTCATTATTTTTTTAAAATTTTGCAAAAATAAAATTTCATTATAAAAAAACATTGCAAAAAAGCAAAAAAACACATATTTGAAAATCCCTTAAAAATAAACATCTTATAATCAAAAACAAGAAAATGGATAAGGTAACTTGAATAATAGTTAAATAATACACATTTAAAAAAAAGGGCCTGCATACTTAGGACATTAGAAAATTTTAAGTGTAAAAAATATGTCTTATAAAAAAATGATGATTTTTAAAATTTGCGTGAAAATCACAAACATTTAAATTTTTTTATTCACACTCAATACATTATAAAATTTAAGGTGTCAGAAATAAGCCCTCTAAAAAAAGGGGTTGATGCTGCATTAACACTTTTCAAAATCAATATGAAAATCACTAACATTCAGAAAAAAAAGGGTTGAGGTTGCATCAACACTTTTCAAAATCAGCATGAAAATCACTAATATTTAAAAAAAATTGTTCATAAGAAAATATAAAGTGTCAAATATATGCACCAAAAAAAGGTATATTCTGAATCACCGCTTTTCAAAATGGAGTGATTTTTTTCTACTTCAAAAAAACGAGTACTCAATAATTTTCTCGTTTGATTAGTAACTATATTTATACCACAAAAATGTGTTAGCCCTCACACCATGAATCATCAATGTATATATTCTATGAAATTGAAATTATTTCCCCCCTATTAGTTTCAACAATACATAGTGATGCTACCCATAGCTTTAACAATTCATCAATAAGAGGCTCAAGATACACATACATATCTCTCATTTGGTGCTTACATAGTTATTTAAAATACAAATAATTAATTCTTTGTATAGGAAAATATGTAACAAAAATAAAAAATGAAATGAAATTTGTTAGCATTGCTAAAAATAATTACTTAGAATAATTTATGCCAATTTTATGGGATCCCCCTTTATTGACATCAGTGCTCAAATTTGAACACGTCACAACCCTTCTGAAGCCCTCTAATACGTCAGAGAAGTGCTCAGCAAAATTTACCAGTCAAAAGAAATTTAAATTTTGATTTTTACAAGTTTTTTTTTAAATTTAAATAATATTATAAAATTCTCTATGAAGGGCGGCCTGTCCATAGGACATTTCAAAAAATTCCAATTCTCTGACTGATGTAACACTCTAAAGTCTGCAGGAGGTTCCAACAACATGTAATGGGACATAATGGTAGTTGTTCATCCATTTCAAGGCCTTTAGTCAAAATGGCAGCACTGATAGAGTTAACAATCATGATATGAGGTTTATGTTCACATTCGTTGATAACATAAGTTTCTTTTAGCATTCATTGATAGCAGAGGAGAAGTAGGTATATATTGGTATCCGTGAATAAGGCATATTTTGAAGGTATCAGAGATTTAGAAGAAACAAATGACAAAAGACAAAATTAATGATGACTGAGGTAGATTCTTCTGAGCCTGTGAAACTTTCCTGCATTGATTTTTCCAATCCCAACCTTACGACGAGTGCAGCACAAGTTCATAAGGTATTTTTAACTCTCAGTTTTAATTTTCAACTTTCATTTCCCTGGCCTTTCATTCAGTTCATTGATTTAGGCAAAACCTTTTAAAATTGTTATGTATGAAATGGTTGATTGATCTTTATATAGTCATGTGTAGACTGGATTTTTTTTATATCGTCCATCATGTCATTGATGAAGATTTTTTGGACTAAGTCTTTGAGCAAAGTCGACGGCTTTATTCCATTCCTGAGGAGGAAACAATGAAATTGCTGTGGAATGAGAACTATCAAGGTTACACTCTGTATCAAGCAGAATCTCTTAATCTTTCCATTCAACCCATAGGTTTGATATGGATTTGTGTCTCCTTATATTTATTTCTTCTTGTAATTACATCTTGTTCTACTCAACTCTGAAGAATCAATCCATTGAAGTATTTCACTTTATATTTTTTCATATATTCGTTTTTCCAGGGGATTGGAAGGGGAGTTATGAAGCTTTTGAAGCATCGATAAAGGAAAGTGATTTCATGGTCCCAATCAACGGCCTTCAGGGATGCATTTCAGCATTTGAAATGATAATTTTCATACTTGTCCCGCGCTTAAAAATAGATTAAAGTGACAATATTGACATTTTTACATCATAACCACATACTACATTTTCTGTGCATCTCCATTTTCCTTCCTTAATTTGTAAAATTTTATTCTTTCTTGTCAACCCACCATTAACACAATTAACACAAAATTGTTCAATTATGAGATTACCCGATTAAATGGTGATAACTACGCTTACTGATTCACAAACCTTTTTTTCATCTTGTAAATAACTACTACCATCTACTACATCTTCGAGGATGTCGAATATATTCGAGTACTGATCATGCCGAATATATTCGAATATTGATCATCCTACCACTATGAAAACATCTTCCATCCTACCTTTATGAGGACATATTCACGACATTACTTTGATGTTCTACATAGATATCTTGAGATAGTATAATAAGGCCAATATGGTTCCTTACATTTTCCATGAAGACATCATTACCTTGAAACTCTGATGTTCGAAATGGAAATCTTGAGATAGCATAATAAGACCGATAGGGTTCTTTCTTTAGGGTTTCTTTTGAGCGAACATTCGTATATAGACAAAGTAATCTCTTTATTAATTTAAATTCTTATTTTATAGTAATAAATGAATACATTCTCACTTTATAGTAATAAATGAATAATTTTTTATTTTATAGTAATAAATGAAATATATTAGTTAAAGATGTAATTTTATCATGTTTAAAATTAGATTAAAGTGATAATATTAACATTTTTACATCATAACCATATTTTCTGTTGTATCTTCATTTTCTTTCCTAATTTCCAATTTTTTTTCTTTCTTGTCAACCAACCATTAGACAAGATTGTTCAATTTTGGCAACCATTCAGACAAGATTGTTCAATTATGAGATTACATCAATTATGAGATTACCCCATTAGATGGTGGTAACTACGCTTAGTGATTCGAACGCTTTTTATATTCTTGTAAATAACTATTGCCATCTCTTTTCTATTTTTAGATGATTCTGTGACTAACAACCATAATGCTTACAAAAGCCTAGCATTGCTACCATTTGAACTTACTATAATCAAGCTTACTATTAAGCTTAACATTTGTAAAATCAAACTTTATTTAAAACCCCGTATTTCTTCTCTTATCTTAAAAATCCTTTTTCTTTATTAACTCTATAGTTTTTGAAAACATACAAATTAATACTAAAAAAAATGAGAAATAATAAGTGTTTTGAACTGAGAAGTGTTAAAATGAAACTCCAAGGCTCTATTAATAACCACACAACCAAAGATTGGTTTACCTACAAGGCTACAACTTAATTTCTTTTTCCGGTTGGTCTTCCCAAAAGATATAGAATGCCAATAGCTATCCATACAACTACTATTGTGTCTCCTGCTTCATTCTCTCCATTCGACATCTAGGAAATAAGTTGTGCGTGTGGGTGTCCATGTAGTTGCTGCTATGAAGGGTTTTTAAGGAGATGTTGAAATCATAGAAAAATTAAACGACATTGTTAATGAAAAGAAACCATATTATTAGAAGACATCAACAAAAAGAAACCACATTATTAGAAAAAGACATCAACCAAACTTGAATTTATTGTAAGGACCAAATTTGAAAACCATTCCTAAACAAAAAAAACGACCAACCAAGCCATACAACAACAACACTGCAGATGTGTATTACATATTACAATATTTCCCTATTAGATATAGAAAACTTTCCTTTTAATTACATAAATTTTTGAATTTATAGAGCTTGAAGTTTTTAATGGAGATGAAAGTCTATTGATAGTGGTCTTTGATTAAGCAACGTTAAGAGAAAAGTTCAATTTTCTTGGTTGTTGAAGCTATATATTTGTTTTTTGGTTAGCTTTAAAATGTTTCAAACTAAACAAAACAGATATTATAAATTAGAAACAAATGAAAACTAAAAAAACTTTTTCCACTGTGCAAATAGATTTATATTTTCAATGATGTAAATTCAAATACTTTTGAATATTATCTAATGAATAGAAGAAACATATGTTTACTTTCTTTTTAATAGAATTTGAGAAAAACGTTTGCCTATTTACTAAATTTTATTGAGATTTTATAGTGTTTTAATGTAGCCACTTTTTAAATTTTAAGGATTTAGAAGGACACCATTTCATTTTGACATTTTTTTATGAAGAGTTTATTTAATATACACTTGTTAATAGAAGTACACTTTTTTTTACAACTTTTCATCTTTGAAGGGTTAGATAAATATATGTCCTTCCAAATAAAATTAATACAAGCTCTTCAAATTTAATCACTGATTGACATCCGAGAAGAAGGTTATTATTTCTAACCAGAACTAAATAAGTTAAGTAAATGGATTTAAGCCCTGCAAATGAATTGATACAATTGGTTTCAATTGAAAATCAAGAAGCATTTTAAGGATGAAAATATATCTTAAAGTTTAGAAGCTTTTGACAATTCTTACTATTCCCTAATATGAAAAATGTGAAATGTTTCATGATATTTTTCCAAAAATATTCATATTCCTAATAATTTTGTATAGTATTTATAACATTTTGGTGATTTTTAAGGTAAAATTATTCTATACTATAAAATTTGGGAAAATCTTTTTTAGAAAAATGGAAATTTATGAATATTGTTTTTTGGAAAAAGCATAGAAAATTAGCCCACTTGCGAATATTAGCCCCTAAAATTTTTCATCTCTAAAATTATGAGGTTCTTTTGACTTAGTTACCGGAGAACCCACAGTAAAAACCATTTTTCGTCAACGTTTCAAATTCCAATAGGGATCCAATCATCAGGACTTCTTGAATGTTGATAGTAGAAGAGCTTAACTAAGAGAATTAAATAGTTATGAGGTGAGTTGATTTATGAAGGTCGACTTAATTAATAATATTTATTATTATTTTTTTAGTTTTTATTATTAATTATTAATAATAGTTAATAGTTAATAATAATTAATAATAGTTATTATTATTATTATTATTATTATTAATTAATAATTAATAATTAATAATTAAGAATTAATTATAATTAATAATCATTAATATAGTTAATAGTTATTAATAATTAACAATAGTTAATAGTTTTTTTTTGTTAACAGAGGAATCAGCAACTGGAGCAGCCTCACAACTCACATTAACGGGGTTGATTCTAACCGCTACCACTATATCCATTGGGAAACTGCGCCCGCCTTTCTAACGAACTTCACCGCATTGTGATTACCAACTTGCTTGCCCCCATGGGGCTAACAATAGTTAATAGTTAATATTATTATTATTATTATTATTATTAATTTAATTAATTAATAGATTTTAATTAATAATTAATAATAATTAATGATAATAGTAATAGTTATTATCAAAATTATTATTGTAAATGTTATAATTAAATACTAATTATTAGTTATTATTTACTAAATACTAATTATAATTTAAATTTTTTTATTTAATAATACTTATTATTTATTAATAGATCTTAATTAATAATTAATAATAACAATTCATAATAATAATTAATGATAATAGTAATAGTTATTATCATAATTATTATTGTAAATGTTATAATTAAATAATAATATAATTATTATTATCATACTTAATAGTTTTGAAAATTATTATTAAGAGTAACAATAATAGTAATACTACTAACTATTGGAATAGGAGAGGGAGATATCTACCCACTGAGCGCTATACCTGAGATGTATTGGTGATCTTAATTTCTCTAATTAAGGGAAGCCAGCTACCACTAATCTCAATACCATTGTCCTTGTTGAGATTATGTGGATGTTTGATAATCTCAAGAGCTTCTCTAATCTTTCAACTATGATGTTGTTCTTCTCTTGCGACAATTGAGGCATTTTCCAAACAGATATGGTGCTTAGTTTTTGAGGAATGCTCTGCCAGGGCCTTAGTACGAGATCTTTCATTTCTAATATCAGCTCCATGTTCCTTGAGTCTTGTCTGCAAGGAGCAACCTGTTTCACCAATGTAACTTTTTCCACAGGAACAATTTATTTTATAGACTCCCTTAAGTTGATGACTATCAATATTATCTTTGACAGACCTCATTCCTTGCCTAATAGTTCCAGGCACTAAGAATTGTGTGATTATGCTTTTCTTTCTTAGGATTTTAGCAATCTTATCTGTTACTCCTTGAATATAAGGTAGAAATACCCTATCACACTGAGGTGGGTCTTGAGCCTTAAGTTCCTGAGATAACACCCTTCTTTCAGCTCTCTCTATAGCTATTTTAATTTCTTTTTCTTTGTAGCCTATACCCTTAAAAGTTGAAACTAAATGCTTCTTCTCTTCATCCAAATGCTCAGAGTCAGAAATTCAAAGGGCTCTGATAGCCAAAGTGTTTAGAACACCAATGGGCCATATTTCCTCAATGTTTCTAAATGCAAAATCATCTCCAAGAACTCACATGTTACATAACATTGTCTTCACTTCTCTTCCATTCTTGATAATGTATAAACTATTATATGCTTTTGCGTCTCAATAATGATTTGAAACATGGAATTAGTGAGATATGATGAAATTTGCAGGGCACCTTAATTGTTACCAAGTTAGTGCAACATCTATGAATTATAGAATTAGTGTATTCAAACTATGTTGCATGTTATCCATAATTTATAATATGATCATTAGGATATGCATCAATTATGTGGTACTCCATTACTATCTATTTCATAATGAATTTTTTTTTTTAATGTACACGGGAAAGTATTTGACAATGTAAAGAGGATATCATTTACCAATGTACAAGGAAAAATAAATTCATATAACAAATAGTGGATATTAAGAGCTTATATATCGCAATCATAAGTTATAAACAAAAACTTATATTTATATAAAGAATCACCTTGCATACCTTAGGATTTGTGTCATACATGTGTTTGAAATATCATTAACATAGAGAAAACTTGTTTCTGAGGTCTTTATATAAAGTGTTTTATGTCTTATCAACGAGAGATACATCATGAATATCTTTATATATTTCATCATAAAAAAAATTTATCCATGAAAACAAAACTTTCATAGATCAACCTATTTGTCCATACATTCTCAATAATAATAGTGTAATTTTAATCCATAATATAAACTAATATCATTCTATCAAACTCACCATATCTATTACAAATCGTAACATTACAAATTCCAAAAGCGAGAAAAAACAAGATTTCTTTATTTACTAAGGGGTGACGTTCATTTCCCTTTGTTAATTTCCATGCTCTAAAACAATATTTCTTAAATATTAACTTTTCAATTCTTCTTCTATTTATTCCTTTTCATTTAATGCAAGGGAAATAACATTTCCTACATTTCCTATTACCAATATCGAGATGAATGGGATGATTTTGATATGATTTTTCATGACTACATGTATGCACAACATAATTGCATTAATCAAGCTCAACATCCACTATGAGAAAAAATGCTTCTTTGATTACAAACTCTATGTAAGTTAACCAATAAGATGCACCAAATCCAAGTTAGTTTTATTTGATATTTTTTTATATTTCAATAAAATTTGTAACCCATTAATTAGTACAAGAGGAGTACATTCAAGAATTTTACAAATAAATATCTCAAATGGTATTAACAAATTTTAACTGAATAAATTGAGATTATGGAAAGTGAAATTTCAATTGTGGGTTGCAATATTTACCTGTGATATTATGTCACCTAATCCCAACTCTTTAAAAATATTAAGGTTGTTTCTTTTACATCGTTGAAAAGTCAACCAAATGGAAAGAGATTTTATTATTAGACATGTCAAAAGTACTAAATAATTATGATAAAAAACAAAAGCAAAAAAATAGTCAAACATCTCTTAAGCTATGTTCAACTAATGTAAGCTATGTGTGTATGTCACATTCATAATAGAGGTACTAAAAAATGGTAAGTGGCATATGTTCTAATGCTAGTTAAGAAATGTTTGTTAGGGGAAAAACATATTTAACATATTTTCATTAACTTTGAATCTTATAAAATCAACAAACATAAGTTCAAATGTTGGATTTCGACTCTTAATATAATAGTACAATCATGGACTTAGTAAATATCTGGTTATTTTCTAGATATCTTATAGTTAAATCTAAATGGAGAAGCCTAAACATTAAACTTTTTGGATTTTTCTACATAATTAACACTAGAATCCAGTGATGCAGTTGTTGGTGAAAATTGTAATTTTTTATTGCTTAAATTGCAACTTTGAATGCGTAAACGAACCTAATTCCTTCAAAAACCCTTAATTCACTTGGATTTTACAATCTCGGCAACTAATATATGCAATTCCAACAATTATTCTAAATGTTTAACTAGATTTTTGGCAAAAATGATCCAAAAATGTAGCTAGAAAAGGTTTAAAAAGTTTAATGTTTAGAGTACAAAAATCTAAATCCTTAACCTTTAACCTTAAATATAAAAATGTTAACTTTTAACCCTTAACCCTAGTTAAACTTTATGTCTAGTTAATGCTCAACTCTTGACCCTTAACCATTAATTATTATCCTTTAATGATATTCATTGGTCCTAACATCATTAATTATTCTTGTATTTACTCCTTTGCATTTTGTGCAAGGGAAATAACACTTCCCATTACCATATCAAGAAGTTTGAGATGATTTTTGATGATTATGGGTATATAAAAAATAATTTAATTCATTAAGTGAACCAAATTAGATAATTATATTATTTTTCATCTATATTGATGCATTTAGAGTGGGAAAAATTGGATCAACTTGTAGAGTTATTTTAATAGTGGGCCCTAGTTTGGAGAATCAGGTTGTGAAAACTTCCAAGTCCATTTTGAGGTATTCAATGACATTTTTTGGGGTAAAAAATCTCTCACTTGTGTCATACCCTATGGCATTGTTCTACACTTAGATGCCTTTCCAGCAATGCAAGAATCAAATCAAACATACTTTGTATCCAAAAGTTATGCCTCTTGTAAGCTGACCTACCATGTTGATCACCATGGTACTAGAGGATGCCAAGTTAACCCACAGTACTCATGCATATGGGGCTTGCCATTTGTGGAATTTCAAGAATACTTTGGAATGTCAAAAATCATAACTCTAGTTAATGGTTGAGGGAGTCAAATCTTACCCCCAGTTGGCTATAAGAATATGTTAATTATCAGACCACTAGGAGGAGTAAGGGTTCCATTATATGCTATTGTCTTTTGTTTCATAATCGAGAAGAAAATCTAGGAATGGGAAGTTAGAGAGAAGAACAAAGTGAGTATTTTGTAACAACCTTACAACCTATAGGTCTTCGGTAACTTCATAGAGAACAACTCTTTGTTTATACCTGTATATTTCCATACCAGAGAAAAGAGAGGAGATCATCCTCGCCTTTAAGTAGGGGCTTCTCCCATAAGGGTTTCCTAGAGAAAATTTCACATATATTATAAACAGTGTGTGTATTTATTTTTGTTATATAATTGTCACATTTCAACTAATTTATTCATTTAAGCGTAAAAACAATAAATAATATCATATCATATCTAAATGGAATTACATTCAAAATAAATATTTCAATATTTGATTATATTTGTTGCAACAAATTGTTCGAGTGGAATATCCTTGGTAGTTTTTAGCTCATTAAAATCAACATCCACTATGAGAACCAATTCTTCTTTAATTACATACTCTATATAGGCTAATCTTTTGGATGCACCAATGCCTAAGTTAAGGTTATTTAATATTGTTTTATATTTCAATAAAGTGTTCAAACCATTCATTAATACAAAAGGAATACATCAAAGAATGGTATTAACCAAATTTTATTGAATAAATTTTGGATTATGGAAAGTGAAATTTCAATTATGGGTAGAAATATAATCCCACCTATTCACAAAACATAAGCTTATTTTTTGCATCACTATATGTTCAACAAGATGGAAAAAACTTTTATTTGCAAACACATCAAAGCATAAAATAACCATCGTAGAAAAAAAAATACCTACATCTCTTAAGCAATGTTTAATTGATGTCTTAAATGTTGGTTAAGTGACATTAATTTCTTAATGTTAGTTAAGTAATGTTTGTTAGGGAACAAAAGGGCAGTTTTAAGATTTTTTTAATTGATTTCTAATGTTAAAAAAAAGCAAATGACAGTTCAAATTTTGGATTTCGATCCCAAATGTAGAAATGTAATCAAGGATATTGTTGACATCTAACTATTTTTAAGTTATACTACAATTAAATCTAAATGGACAAGTTTAAATGTTAAAAATTTTGGGTTTTTCCATGAAATATCACAAGAATCCAATGATGTAATTGTTGTGAAATTATAATTTTCAATTTCCCAAATTATTTTTTTAATGCATATATGAATCTAGTGCCCTCATAAACCCTGAATCTAATCATATTTTGCAATTTTAATAAATGATATATGCAATTCCAACAATTAATTTAAATTTCCTACTGGATTTTGGGCTAATTATGGAAAAATGTAGCTAGAAAAAGGTTCATACCATCTCCCAATCTGCCCTCTAGTTGATCATTATTCCATCAATGAATCAACACGTAGGGTCTTCTTATGAGTTGTTCACAAATTTGTTTACAGTCAACAACTCCTATACTGCTCACTATTGCTCCTCAACACTTAGGGGCTTATTCAATCTATTTCCTTCTTGTGCTACTCCAATGAAGACAAACTTAGGGCATGTAGGCTATCGTTTATCGCTATCTAAAGTCCTTCCACAACAATCACCTTAGGGCTAAAAAAATAGCCCACTTGGTTTTCTTATTTTGTCCTTCAAAGATTCAACCATTGACCTCCAAACCATTGCCACTTCTTAAAGACCTAATTTCCTTCTCAGGTCTGCACTTTCGGCACCCTTTGGACACGTACTTGCTTCCCTCCAATCAACCACAAGATGCCCAAACAAATTGTCCTAACCAGGACACCAATCCTGCACCCTTCTGCCTAGAATACATCTTCTTTTGCTCTATAAAAAACCTTGGATATGAGAAAGACTTCTCTATGGAACTTAACCCTATCTAGAGAATCCTGCATCTACACAAAACATAGAAATTCCTCACCCACAAACCCTTATCCTCTATGATCTTGTTGAAGAATAAAAATGGAACCTAGTCTATGCAACATCTTAAACTATTCAGCCTCCCAAATCAGGGCTTCCTCCCACCTACAGTCACAATAGAATTTGTTGGCATACTACCAAGAAATTATCATTTTTGTGTGCCTAGAATTTCCCTCAAAAACTTTGTTATGTTCTCCTATATAGCCTCCCTTCCTTCGTTTCCCTTACCTGACCAATATCCATCCCAAACAGTCACAAGAACATACCTCAAACTCATCCTATTCTCTACTTAGATTAAGCTTCTTAGGGTTGCGACTATCTCAAGAAATTCAGCATCCTAGATCATTATTCACATGAGGAATTAATTCCTTGATTGGATATGGAATGAATCTCCTCCTCATCTTTGTTTACATGTCTTTTTATGGGTAATGCCTAGCTTATCAAAAGGTATCTTCAAGTCAAGGGAAACTTGAATGTCTAGCCATTTAGCCCACACAGAAGACATAAAAATTCATTTCTCCACAATGAAAAGGGATCTCTTGGTGCTTGAATAAACCACTCGCTCCTTTAAGGGTTCCCTATCATCTCCAAGTGTCAAGTCAACAAATCTATGCATAGTTCAACACCCACAAGCTTGGGTGCAAAACCAAACTCTTGGGTTCTTAGCCCAAAAATCCCTTTTGTGGTGCAAATTCCTCCACAGCATTGTACCATAGGGTTTGGAGTACCTCCTAAGCTACCAATCTCAACACTCCCTCTTAGTGAGGGAGGTACTTCCAACACTATGAAGTAACTTGTCACCACGACACTAGCCCATCTAGAGTCCATCACTACAACATACTCTATGAATGAACCAAACTATCTTAGTATTGCCTCTGCTTCATCCCATATGAACCTAAATATCTCAACTCCTAAAGATATCAACACTTCCATCGGAATTTTCCCTCTGAAGCTAGACTCCCCCTTGAACCTACATGATCTCCACTGGCTCATTTTTCTACTAATAACATGTTCTACACAGTTCGTCCTAGTTACAGTTGAACATGGACTATCATTACCACAACTCGGTCCTGTAAGCATTCATCCTCTTGGATCAAACACAACAGGTGTACATCCTGCCAATCTCAGATATGCAACATCATGATCCAATGAAGAAACTATCATGCCATCATCTTTTCCATCACATGAATAAATCTCGATCATGTCAATCTCATCCATGTCAAATCAATCCTTGAGTTGTCCCAATGATCCATGGAAAGTCAAAGGAATTCCATGATAAGTAACTTGCCATGCAACAAATTGTTATTCACTAGGTTCTCCACCAATCCACCAGAACTCCTAACCTATCTCGCTTCCAAGTCAATCAAGATCACATCTCAACATATTTAGTTGAGCCCTCTGCTTCATGATCTAGAAAATCTCAGCTCCCTTTGATATACTTTGTTGTGCACACTATGATTCAATGGCCCTTCAAATTAGCTCTAATACCATGTTGTTTTACCATGGAACTAGAGAATCTAGGATACGGTCTTAGAATCTATGACACAACCAACTCAAATTCCACAACAAACTACTTTTCACAGTGGAATAAACACAACAATAAATCAACACATGCAAAAATAGACAAATTTTTACAAATTTTCAATAAAAAAACTATGTTACATTATAAATATATAATACAATTGTCTAGGGCTTTCGTACCATGGATCATGGACTTCATACAATCACTGGTAAAAAAATACAAAATAGGGTTTGGTGTCAGTCCTTTGATAACCAATCTACCTTGAACAAGACAACACTTGACCTACTTGTTGATGTGGTGCCCCTTAGCCCTTTCAGTGCTCATGTCCTAAACACATATGTTGGTCCTTTGGCTCTCGATTTAAAGCAACAAAAATATTCCTCCATCAACGAATCTTTATCCTTTAGGTCACTGAACACAACTCCAATATTCCTTCTAGTTGATCATTAGTCCATCAACGAATGAACACATAAGGTCTTCCTGTGAGTTGTTTACAACTTCGTTTGTGAAAACTCATAGACTGCCCACTGCTGCTCCTCAACACTTAGGGACTTCTTCCCTCTATTTCCTTCTTGTGATTCTCCAATGAAAAAAAACTTAGGGCATGGAGGTTACCCTTTATCATTGTCAAAATACCTTCTCCAACAGTCAACTTAGGGATGACTAATTGTTCCACTTGACTTCCTTCTTTTGACATTCAAAGAGTCAAACCTTCACCTCAAAACCACTAAAAATACTAGTAGACCTAATTTCCTTCTCAGGTTTGTACTTAGCACACACTTTGGAAACCTACTTGCTGCCCTCCAATCAGCCACAAGATGTGCAAACAAATTGTCCTAACTATGAAACCAATCTTTCACCCTTCTTTCTTAGAAGACGTCTTCTTCTACTCTCCAAAACACATCAGATCTTAACAAGAGTTCTCTATAGAACGCGACCCTATCTAAGGCATACCTCACTTGCATAAAAGACAAAAAATCCTCACCAACAAACCTTATCCCATGTGCTCTTTCTAAATAAGAATGTGGCCTAGTCTAGGTAGCCTCCTAGACTATTCAACCTCCCAAATTAGGGCTTCCTCCCACCTGCAATCACAAAAAAAATTATCGGCTTGCTACATAGAAATCATCACTGTTTTATGCCCATAATTTCCCTCAAAAAATTTTACATGTTCTCCTATAGAGCCTCCTTTCCTTTTCTAGCCTTACCTACCCAAAATGCATCCTAAACAGTCATAAGAACAAACCTCAAACTCGTCGTATTCTCTCCTTCACTTGAGTTTATTAAGGTTACAGATATATCAGGAAATTTTGGTTCCTAGTTCAATCTCCACATGAGGAATGAATGCCTTGATTCGATTTACAATGAGGCTCCTCCTCATCTCTATATATATGTCTCTCTAGGGGTAACAACTAGCCCATTAAAGGGTCTCCTCAAGTAAAGGCCGACTTGAATCTCTAACCATTTGGCCCACACAAAACACATAAAAATTAATTCATCCACAATGACAAGGGATATCTTAGAGCTTGAAGTAGCCCCTTACTCCTTTAAGGGCGCTTTATGATCTCTATGTTCCAAGTCATCAAATCAATGCATGGTTTCACACCCATAAGTTTGGGTCCAAAACCCACCTCTTGGGTTCTTAGCCCACAAAGCTCTTTTGTGGTGCCAATTCCTCCAAAACCCTATACCATAAGGTTTGGATTACCTCCCAAGATACCAATCTCAACATATTTATCAATAGTATTATGTTACTTGATTTCAAATCTTTAAATATATTAACGTTGTTTCATGTACATGATTATGTTTTTAACAACATGGAATTTTTTATTAAAAGACCCATCAAAGCATAAAATAATCATGATAAAAAAACAAAAACAAAAAAATTCTAATGTCTCTTATGTTAAGTTTGTTATACACACACACACACACACACACACACACATATATATAACTAATAAAACAAATCAACATTGCTCTTAGTTAGAGGTATAGAGTGAGATTGTTGGTACTAGGTCATCCCATAGGTATACTTACTTAAGAGTTATGTTGAAAGTGATAGATGCCACCAATAGTAGGGGTTCTCCTACGTATGAATTCTCAGCTATACCTCACACCATTTATAGTAGGAGTCGCATCTGGATAATAGGCTTGACTACCATAACTTAGAGCTTTTTTTTCAATGTAATTATCAACATAAGAGATTATGCACACAACCTTTGAAACAAGCAAGTAAGTTGACATTGTGAAGCATACAATTGCAATGTATATAAGGTACCTTCTTAGAAGGGAAAGAAAGAGTGAGCCTCTAGAAGAAAAGTAATAGTACTATCCTAAAAGAGATGCACAAGAGAATAGAGAGAATCATTGGTTAACCTACAAAGTATTTCACAAGATAAAAATATCATAAAAGAAAGAAACAATGCACATTCAACAAGATGCATACCAAAGCCAAAGAAATAGTTCAATTTCATTAGTATGTATAAAAATAAGAATACACTACAAATAATGAAAGAATAGTCTTACAATAATTCACGGCATATGCATGAAAGTGTGTTGGTTCCAAGAGTTTCATACATTAAGTGAAAGTCCCAAGATACACAGTTAAAATGATGTGACACTAGCCCCAGTAGTGGAACACTAAGTCACCACTTACTCCTCAAAATAATGATATTCTCTCTTATGCCAAGCTATATAATCCAAGGTGAAAATTTCATTTTGATGAGGGTGTATATATAACAAATGACATGACTCTCCACCTCCCTTTTGATTCCTGACTTTCCCTCGTGACTCTTGAGCTTCCATGTGACTTTTTGAATTCCTATATGACCTTTGAGCCTTTACACGACTTTAGAACTATCTAGTGACTTTTCAAATTCCATGTGGGGCCCTTAAGATTCCACACATTTTACATTTTCTCATTTTGAAATTATGCAATTACATTCCACAAATAATGTGGCAAAACACATGGGACCAAATAAGACTCTTGTGTTGACACTTTGCATAACCATATTTTGGTGACTGTGACATGAGACTTGATGGAAATGTATTGATGTGAGGTTCCTTTCTCCACTAGTATGCCTTCAACTCTTCATTTTTTTATTTAGGATGCGCTTCAAATTTTCCTTCAAAAGGGCCTAAATGAGTGTTTGAACGTTCTAAGTCAATGTAAGTTTCCATTTGTCTGTAGTGGTCCAAGATTCATTTATTTTTGCATGATGGCATCTTTTCATCTTGTCTCCACAAGTGTCCATCTTGTAGCCTCTTAATGCTAACCTCCTTGAACATCATCTTTCGATGATAGGCTGATATCATCTACAAATGAATTTCACTCACAAAAAGACAGTATCAGTCCCATAATCACCTATTCTATTTGTGTTTGTTCATGTAGCATGTTGATTGTGATGGAACGTTGTGTAAGGACTAAGAGAGAGGCTTAGGAATTGTTCATTTTATCTCTGTAGGGACTAAGGGATGACCATGCTATCAACTGGAACTGTGCAATGCACAATAGGAGGCAAGGAAGGACAAGGAATTGCGTAGTAAGTAGGTTCAGTTAACAAGGGTGACAAGACTAGGCACTATAACTGCACAATGTGTAGTGTTTGAGGAGAAGACTATTGGATTGCTCAGTTTAGCACTATAGTGACTTAAATATGTACCTATTTTCCACTAGAACTTCACAATGTTTAGTTGAGGCAAGGCAGGGCAAGGAATTGTGCGATTGAGCAAGTGGTGAAGACAAGGGAGGCAATTTTGTGCATTAACTGCATAGTGCGTAATAATTGAAGAGAAGGCTTAGGGGACTACATAGATGAGATGTGTAAGAGTCTTGAGATGACCCAAATGTCCATTGAAACTATGCAATGCACAATGCAGGGGAAAGGGATCATGAATTGTGTAGTGGGAAAGGCTAAACAACAAGATTGAGGGTTTGTACTTTAAGGTTTCTCAATGCACAATTGGAGGAGGTTGTCCTCAATATGGGTGTAATGCATAGGTCCAAGAGGTAAGTATTTCATCTCTAAGGCTCAGTAGTGTGTAGTGAACTCATCATTTTGACTTGAATATTGAGTGTGCTCATGAGTTGTGCAAGATATGAGGACAGGTATGAACTCCAAAATTGACTAAGAGTGAGATCAATGAGACAAAAGGTTAATA
This sequence comes from Pinus tabuliformis, assembly GCA_031772625.1. Classification (NCBI taxonomy): domain Eukaryota; kingdom Viridiplantae; phylum Streptophyta; class Pinopsida; order Pinales; family Pinaceae; genus Pinus; species Pinus tabuliformis. Next base: position 915,919,009 of record CM062808.1, read on the forward strand.
GCATGTAGCAGGTCTCAAACATGATCGCACACACATATACACTCAAGCACATGACAAGAAGACACAAAATACCAAAAACCAAAAAATGTACAGTAAAACAACACTTATCTCCAAATGTGACACTTATGATGTACCTTTACGACACAAGTGTCACAATGCAACCAAAAGGTGTGCTATGCCATAATAATGTGTCCAATCCATGTCCTAATGATAAATAGCATCAACTGGTACAAGAGAGTGTGTTGGAGCCGCCTCTAGGAGGTGCTCTTAATATGTGTGAAAAAAGTGAAAGTAATACATGCAAGAGTGAAAACAACACTTGCAAATACAAAGAAAACACATGTGACACATGCAATAATGAAAGTAGGAAAAAGAAACAGTTCTAGAATATAGAGAAAGAGAAAATGACAAATGTAAGAGAAAAAGAAAGAAAAATTGACACTTTTGAAAGAAAAATAAATAGTTGAGTAACTCACCCAAATGATGGGGCATTTGCAACCATGGGTGAGAGAATTGTAGAAATTCCCATTGTAGATCACTTGATAATGCAATACACTAAAGCAAAATACTTGATCTACTTCTACAAACAAACTTGCGGAAGCTTAATCAATTATGAGCAAGATCAAATAGAACAAATATAATATAGAATGAGAAATCAATCACACATGAACATAGAAGAATACTCTGGGAAAGAATCAACTAAAAACCCCGATCTTTGTATTATCATACAAGTGGAAATATGTCTGGATTACACAAAGCTTTAGCTCACAAACTATCCATCTCTTAGTACAATCCCTCAATCCATCTCACAGATTGAATAGACACAACATATGTCTTCCTCCAATCCTCCAAGCCTCCTATTTCCTTGCGCAGTTTCTATTGGAAATAATATTGAGAAGGGGGGGGGGGGGTGAATCAGTGTTATCACATTAATAAAACTTTTTCATTTCCATAATCAGATTCATATATGATACTCCCACAACTTCTTATGATTAAGTTAATTGATCTTTAATGAGTGCATTAGAACATTATCAATCATATTATCAGTTAACAGATGCAGTAACATAGAATAGATCATCACACATAAGGCACACAAATGAACACCATGATATAAGGTGGAAACCCAATGCGGGAGAAAACCACCTGCTGCAAGTCATCTCAATCTTCTTCTTAATAAGAAAATCCTTTTACAATATTTGTACTGGTGCAGTCTTATACCAGTACGGGAGCTACAACCCCCTTTGCTCTTGTACTAGCCAATCCATTTACTAGTACGCAGGCTGCTACCTGCTACAATGCTCCAAAGATTTCCCTTAGCTCTTGTACTAGCTTAGATACTAGTACGTAGGCGCCGGCCTACAATCTTCTCTCCTCCAGGTACCACGTTTCATCAATTTTCAGACTGGATACACTGAAGCACAACACATAATCTGAAATGCCACTTTTCATCCAATTTTCATACTGGACCCAACAACAACATAAACAAGCTTCTGAATCACCCAAGCACTAGATCCATACATATACAAGTGAGTCATCAACCAGATCTAGTCCATCAGATCACATGAAGATAAGTCATTATGAACCCGATCCATTCATCTATCAAAACTGAAACATACTCTATCACTTCTCAGAATACTATCATAATATCAGAAACCAGACATCACTTCAAAACCCAGAACACAGCAATGATAAACATGGACAGCTAAATATATTTCAAGAGAAGTACGTAGCTTCACCCATGTGATGCCTGCGTACAGTACGCACTGTTCCCAACTGGGCACCTGCGTACCCACGCACTGTGCCTCAAAGACTTCCTGCGTACCTGCGCTCTCTGTCTAATGAACTATCTGCGCACCTCCGCAGCTGCAGCGCTTCTGGTCCTGCGTATCTGCGCATCTGCAATGCTTCTGTACCTGCGTATCTCCGCACTTTTCTTTCACTGTACCTGCATACCTTCGGGTATAGATAATTTCAAGACTTCAAGAATAACCCAGACTGTCAGATCTACAGATCTGATCATGCGTCGAAGTGATCTCAACCCATCAGTAGATTCGCCTCATTTAGATCTAGACATTACTCCCAAGAGATCATAGTATTTCAAATCTAGCTCCCATAAGATATTCAACCCCAAAAGCATGCTAAAGCCAAATGATCTCCTTTGCTTTATATAGGCAAGCTCTTCCTCAAATCATGGATCAATACCACGGGCCAAAACCATAATATCATAATACCGTCGGCTAAATACCAAGGGTTAAACATAAGAAACCCCACGTGTGCTTTTCTCTGCCTTGAAGTAAATGAACTGGGGGTACGCACTTCATGAACGGGTGTCCTGCGTATATGTACACACTTTATGTAAGATAGACCTGTGTGTATGCACCTTCTGTAAGGTGTACCTGCGTACCCCTTATTTTCTTCAATATGAGAGGCTACTCATCAATCTTTGCTACTGGCTTGATGTTCTATGATCTGTCATCTATATGAGTTGCCATCAAGGACAACACTTTAGCCATAATGCCAACAATCTCCCCCTTTGGACTTGATGGCAAAGCTTACTTGAGAACTGTCATTTGATCTCTTTGAGCTGTCCGACACCTCATGCACTTTGTCACATCTGATCTCCTTCTGTAGATTCATCTTGTTGTATATAAGTGAAATGTTCTTCTATGAGTGGGTTGCCATCAAGTACAACACATACATCATAATGCCAACAATCTCCCCCTTTGACATCAAGGGAAAAGGGTTATGCTCCCCCTAAGAACATGCTCCTCTTGACTATAAACCAGATCTGTTGAAGTCTCTGAATGAGCTCCCCCTTTGTATATGCCATGGTGCACCTAATCTGATTATGCTCTTTCTGAGAACAAGCTGAATATCTGCTCTGCTATATAGTGCAGTTCACGCTCAAGCTCCCCCTGAAAATAAGCAAGGTCTAAGATAAACATTAGCAACACCACTGTATGATCTGCTCCATAGTATCTGTCAACAGCAACTAGATCAACGACTTGTATGAATCATCAAGGTATGTCCGCATCAAAAACATCATAGCCATCATGATCATCATCTGAAACAACCTATCATCATATGGGTAAGAGCTCATCATCATGTCTCCAACAACGCAACTTTGAATAATCAACCATGAATCCAGCCAACAATCCTCATCCATATATGTGCCAAGAACAATAAAGACTCCATGCAAGCATCATTAGAGAATCAACCACAAATCTGATCATGTGAACAACTCATAACCATATCAAGATGAATCATAAGCATTGTCACCAAGGACCATAATGCCAACAATGTATTAAGACCATATGCTCCCCCTAAATTGGTGCCATCTGTCAGATCTTATTCACAAGAAAATTAAGCCAATAAATACCTTTAAGATAGGTACGCAGCTTTTCTTTCTCCGGCCTGCGTCGCTACGCACTTCACCTTCTGCTCCCCTGCGTATACCCACAGATATCCTTCTGCTGCAACGCGTACCCACGCACTTCTTCTTCAATCGCGCTACGTACTGTTACTGTAGGTACGCACCCACAGACACTATCGCGCCGCGTACTGATACTGTAGCCACGCACTCACAAATACTATCGCGCCGCGTACTTTTACTGTGCGTACGCACCTGAACCTCTGTCGCGCTGCGTACCCATGCAATTCTCCTTCTTCTGCTCTGTGTACCCACGCAGTTCTCCTTTTTCTGCTCTGCGTACCCACGCACTTGCACCGTTAATCACCTGCGTACCTCTGATTAGGGCCGAATTGGCAGTCCACCAGTGTGCCACAATTAGTCAGATGCCCAGATCTGCTAGATTCATTTCCAACTTCTCTTTGCCTACTGCCTTTCTTCAAATAATCATATACGCGATTGTGCAGTATCCAACTCGCGTATATACGCGACTTTCCTTCATGGAGTTTGCATATGAGATTCAGGACACTGAAGTTTTGTACTTTCAGCTCCCTCTGATTCTGGTTTGTTTGTACGTTGTGCTGTGCCACCTTTTTCTGACTGTACTTCCTTTTTTCCTCCATATCTTCAAGCGTGATGATGACGTTTTCTCCTTTTGATATGGTGCCCACACTTTGTTCCTGCATTCTTTAGCTATATGTCCAAGCTTGTTACATGCATAACATCTTACATGTTTCATATTCCTCCTGTAACAATCAGCACCTTTGTGACCAAACATATTGCAAGCAAAGCAATATCCATAAAGGTACCTTGATTGAGATGACCTGTCTGCATAATGGTCTTGAACCCTTCTTCTTCTACATCTGGCTGCAACATGTCCAAGATTATGACATACATAACATTCAACATTATTCATAGGAGGAGTAAAGGATTTTCTTTGAGGAATTTCTTTCCTTGGTTGATGATGAGATTGATCTTTTATTTCTTCGTTGATCACTTTAGGTTTTTCTTTAGAGTTCCTTGCCTCACCTTGTGAACTAGATTCACCTTCAACCGATTCATGGAAACCAAGACCAGTCTTTATAGCAGGAGACCTTTGACTACTAAGAATATCATCCAAGACTTTAGAGCTATCTTGAAATCGTAAACGCTTATCCTTTTCTTCTATTTTACCTTTCAATATATTTACCTCAACCTGAAGCTGTTCTTCCTTTTCAAGAGATTGCCTTTTCAAATCTTCTTCAGCTTTTCTTCCTTCTTCCATTTGTTCCCTTAGTCTGAGAATCTCCTTTTTGTGTTCTTCATTCAGATCCTGCTGCATTTGACGAACTCGGAAGGCACTTTCCAGCTGGGATTTTAGGTTGATGACTTCATTGTCTTGTTTTTCAATTGCTTGATGTAGATCTTCATTCTGCTTCCTTGATTCTTCAAGATCTCCCTTTAGTGCGAGGATTGTAGCTTCAAGATTTTCATAGTAGCTGGATCTATCTTTGAGTTTCTTGATGGTTGTGCTTCTTTCATTGACTTCTTTTCTTAATGATGTCACTTCATGCTGCAATTTTTGACATTGGTCTTCCTTGTCCTTGAGTAGTTTTCTTACCTTGTTTCCTTCTTCTAGTTGGGCCTTTAGTTTGGTAGCTTCTTCTTTGAAGTCACATTCCCTTTTGTTCAATAGATCTTGTTGATCTGTAATTTTGTCTGTCAGCCTTTTAAATTCTACCTCTATTTGATATCTTTCTTGTTCACCCATAAGAGGAAGTTTAGTAGTTTCACTATCACTTCCATCTCTTTCACAAGGAAATATAGTTGGAACATCAGAGGATAACACATTCATACCTGATAATGATTTTGAATCTGATTCTGAATCTGAAGAGCTTCTTATGCTTAATCCCCAATCAATTCTCCCACTGTCATAGTTCTTCTGAGATGACTTCTTTTTCTTAGATTCTTTCTTCTTAAGCTTCTTTCCCATTGTTCCACGGATCTCCTTCAAGCGATCAAGCTTCTATCAAAGGACCTGCTCTGATACCAATTGTTGGAAATAATACTAAGAGGGGGGGGGTGAATCAATATTATCACATTAATAAAACTTTTTCATTTCCATAATCAGATTCATATATGATACTCCCACAACTTCTTATGATTAAGTTAATTGATCTTTAATGAGTGCGTTAGAACATTATCAATCATATTATCAGTTAATAGATGCAGTAACATAGAATAGATCATCACACATAAGGCACACAAATGAACAACATGATATAAGGTGGAAATCCAATGCGGGAGAAAACCACCTGCTGCAAGTCATCTCAATCTTCTTCTTAATAAGAAAATCCTTTTACAATGTTTGTACTGGTGCAGTCTTATACCAGTACGGGAGCTACAACCCCCTTTGCTCTTGTACTAGCCGATCCATTTACTAGTACGCAGGCTACTACCTGCTACAATGCTCCAAAGATTTCCCTTAGCTCTTGTACTAGCTTAGATACTAGTACGTAGGCGCCAGCCTACAATCTTCTCTCCTCCAGGTACCACGTTTCATCAATTTTCAGACTGGATACACTGAAGCACAACACATAATCTGAAAGGCCACTTTTCATCCAATTTTCATACTGGACCCAACAACAACATAAACAAGCTTCTAAATCACCCAAGCACTAGATCCATACATATATAAGTGAGTCATCAACCAGATCTAGTCCATCAGATCACATGAAGATAATTTATTATGAACCCGATCCATTCATCTATCAAAACTGAAACATACTCTATCACTTCTCAGAATACTGTCATAATATCATAAACCAGACATCACTTCAAAACCCAGAACACAACAATGATAAACATGGACAGCTAAATATATTTCAAGAGAAGTACGCAGCTTCACCCATGTGATGCCTGCGTACAGTACGCACTGTTCCCAACTGGGCACCTGTGTACCCACGCACTGTGCCTCAAATACTTCCTGCGTACTTGCGCTCTGTGTCTAATGAACTGTCTGCGCACCTCCGCAGCTGCAGCGCTTCTGGTCCTGCGTATCTGCGCATCTGCAATGCTTCTGTACTTGCGTATCTCTGCACTTTTCTTTCACTGTACCTGCGTACCTTCGGGTATAGATAATTTCAAGACTTCAAGAATAACCCAGACTGTCAGATCTACAGATATGATCATGCGTCGAAGTGATCTCAACCCATCAGTAGATTCGCCTCATTTAGATCTAGACATTACTCCCAAGAGATCATAGTATTTCAAATCTAGCTCCCATAATATATTCCACCCCAAAAGCATGCTAAAGCCAAATGATCTCCTTTGCTTTATATAGGCAAGCTCTTCCTCAAATCATGGATCAATACCATGGGCCAAAACCATAATATCATAATACCGTCGGCTAAATACCAAGGGTTAAACATAAGAAACCCCACGTGTGCTTTTCTCTGCCTTGAAGTAAGTGAATTGGGGGTACGCACTTCATGAACGGGTGTCCTACGTATATGTACGCACTTTATGTAAGATAGACCTGCGTGTATGCACCTTCTGTAAGGTGTACCTGCGTACCCTTTATTTTCTTCAATATGAGAGGCTACTCATCAATCTTTGCTACTGGCTTGATGTTCTATGATCTGTCATCTGTATGAGTTTCCATCAAGGACAACACTTTAGCCATAATGCCAACAATCTCCACCTTTGGACTTGATGGCAAAGCTTACTTGAGAATTGTCATCTGATCCCTTTGAGCTGTCCGGCACCTCATGAACTTTGTCACATCTGATCTCCTTCTGTAGATTCATCTTGTTGTATATAAGTGAGATGTTCTTCTATGAGTGGGTTGCCATCAAGTACAACACATACATCATAATGCCAACAGTTTCTCCTGGGGTCTAATGCTGCCACCTGCGTGAATTGGCTTCATCACACACTCATCAAACTCATAAGTAACTGCGCAATCTTCAAGGAATGAATTCCTTCTGCATGCAAGAGATATCCTCAATAGAATATTCCTGCAATTGATAGTACATCGTCCCATCATCTGATCTCAACTGGGTCTCTGAATAAACTGACATGCATGAGTTATCTATGAGAGAATATCCAGTTATCTGAAATGCAGCAGTTACATGCATGCATACATGCATTAACTAACTGAACTCATAATTAGTTCCACAAACTATTGGAACTAATCTAACTGGACTTAACTCAGTTAACTGAGCTAACTAATTACAACTCAAAGTACAACTAATCATGATCTCCTTTAATCAAGGGATAAATTCCTCAATCAAAGGAGAAACTATTGCATGTCTTCACATAGACTTCATGTTTGATTTTCTACAACTATGTAACTCAAGATGAATTAATTAATTATTTTGCAAATAGCTGCTAAGATCAAATTCGAATTTTAATTCTCAATTTTAGTTTAGGAACTAACTAAAATTGGAATGTATCCTGAAATGTTATTTATAACAATGCTATTTTTAGCACTTCTATTTTTAGTATTTCTTGTTGCTATTTTCAACACTCCCTCTCAATAAGAAAGGGATTATCAGTCACCCTAATCTTGTCTTTGTGGAACTCGAACTTGCATTTTGACAATGCCTTAGTCAAAATACATGCATCCCGTTCATCGGTTGAAACATACAACAACAACATGATCCTCTTCACCACACAGTCTCGAAGATGATGATACCAGATATCTATGTGCTTGGACCTGTCATGAAATACTGGATTCTCAGAGAGTTGATGCAACTATGATTATCGTAGTAGATCACAGTTGGATCCATCCTCTGACCAAACAATCCCACTAGAATCTTCTGCATCCAAATGGCCTCGCATGTTGCCTGACTGGCAGCCATGTATTCAGCCTCTGCTAAGCTAAGTGCAACTGACCTCTATTTCCTGCTGTACCAAGAAACTGTAGCTGAACCAAGGTTGAAGATTCCTCTAGAAGTTCTCTTCCGATCTGATGGACTCCTTGCCCAATCTGCATCTGTGAAGCCCTGAAGCTTCACTCCCTTTGTCCGTCTATACCACAATCCATACTAAGATGTGCCTCTAAGGTATCTCATCACATGCTTCGTTGCCTTCCAAAACAGCTTGGTAGGCTGAAACATAGCTTGAATCAGTTGGTTCACCGCAAAGCATAAATCTGGTCATGTGTTCACTAGATACATCAATGAACCCACAAGCTACCGATAAACAGTAGCAGCTACTACCTCACCTGAAGTAGCATCCTCCTTCCTCCAATTACCAGCTAGAGGAGTTTGCATGGGCTTGCACTTCTACATGTGGAATTGCCTGAGTATATCATTGGCATACTTTCCTTGAGACACAAAAACTTCCCCATCCTTCTGCCACACTTCCATGCTTAGAAAGTAGTGCATAAGACCCATGTTTTTCATCTCGAACTCTCTTGCAAGGTCCTCCTTGCAAGACTTGATCAACTGATCATCATCTGTCAAAATCAGATCATCCACATAAAGAACAATGATCAATGGCTTACCTTCTACCATGATGTGATAAAGGTTCACATCTGCTTCACTCTTGGTGAAGCCCAACCCATTGAAATAGCTGTCGATCCTGGTGTACCAAGCACGAGGTGCTTGCTTCAGCCCGTACAAAGCCTTCTTGAGTCGGCACACATGCGACTCACGATCAAAGGTCTCAAAACCTTCCAGCTGCTCAATGTACACCTCTTCCTCAATCTTCCCATTGAGGAACACAGTCTTCACATCCATTTGATGGATCTTCCAACCCATCTGAGCTGATAGTGCCAACATCGATTTGATAGATGAGTACCTTGCTACAAGAGCAAAAGTCTCATCGTACTTGATCCCCTCGACCTGTGAGAAACCATGGGAAACAAACCTTGCCTTATGTTTCTCAACACTGCCATCAGCTACTTGCTTTACCTTGTAAAGCCATCGGGAACTCACCACTGACTTGTCCTGAGGTCTTGGGACAACATCCCACACACTGTTCCGAATGATAGAGTCATACTCCTCTACCATAGCATCAACCCAGACTGGTTGCTGCACTGCTTCCTCGAATGAAGAAGGTTCAGACTCTACACACTCCCCAACCAGGGCCATGTAACCAGTGTACCGCTTGGGTTACCTCTGTCTGCACTAAGTAGATGGTTTTCCCACATTCTCTCGCACATCCATCATCAACCTGTCAGCGTCCCTTGAGCATTTCCACCCATCTCTGGAAGACTCAGCATGAGTGGATGTCTCCACTCCCAAATCCTCTGCATGTGGTTGCTTCGCATCAATCTGAGGCTCCTCCTACTTAGGAACTAAAAGTTCCTCCTCTTCATGCAACTTGAGCTCCCTCTCAAGTGATACTCGCATGGCTTTTTGCTTATCGAACTTCAGATCTCTACATACTACTGTCCTCTGACTGGTAGGCAGGAACACTCGATAGTTGTGGGGTGAATCAGTGTACCCCACAAGTATCCCCAACTCAGTTGTTGGATCTAGCTTCTTCCGGGCATCTTTGGTCACATGGAAATAAAACGATGATCCAAAGATCCTAAAGTGACTCACATCTGGTCACTTCCAGGAAAAGGCTTCCATTGGTGTCTTCATCCCCAGTATACGATGTAGGCTTTTGTTATGCAAGTATACTATTGTATTACATGCCTCAGCCCACAAATGAAGTGGTAGGCTTTGGTCATGCAACAGTGCTCGAGCTGCTCCCACAATCGATATGTCCTTCCTTTCGGCCACCCCATTCTGCTGTGGGTTATGGGGTGTCGTCAACTCCCGTTTAATTTCTTCTGTTGCGCAGAAGTCCTTAAACTGTTGGGAGACATACTCTCCACCATTGTCGCTACGCAAGGCCCTTATTTTCTTTCCAGATTCTTTCTCTACCAAGGCTTTAAACTCACAAAACCTTAAGAAGGTCTAATCCTTCTTTTGCATAAAGTAGATCCAACATCTATGAGAAAAATCATCAATAAAAATAGCATAGTACCTTTGTTTAGCGGCGGAGGTTGTAGAGAATGGTCCACACACATCTGTGTGAACTCGCTCCAAGATTGCTCCAGCTCTACTGTCTCAATCCTGAAAGGAAGATTTCACATACTTACCCAAGGTACAACCTTTGCATGTATTTTTCTACTCCATTTTCCCTTGGGAAGTCTGGTAGAAATCTGTTGCATGATATTCAAGGCCCCATGGTGCAAGTGGCCCAATCTTCTATGCCATAGCTCACCAACATCTTGGCTCTGCACCAACTCTGCTTTGGAACTCAATGCAGCGCAATCATCTACCTCTAGCTTGTAGAGATTCTTAACTTGAATCCCAATCCCCTTGGTCTGTCCAGTACCGATATGCCTTAAGAATACCTTTCCTTTACTAAATACTACATCATAGCCTTTGTCTTCTAGCATAGCAACAAACACGAGATTCTTCTTCAAACCCGGTACATACTTTACATCAGTCAGAGTGAGAGGAGCTCCATGCTCCCTCTAAAACACAACTGTACCTTCACCTGAAACACGGTGCTTTCCATCATCGCCCATCTCGATCCACATCTGGATATCCTTCTCCTCCAAGGTACTAAAAATATTATTGTCGCCAGACATGTGGAAAGAGACTCCACTGTCCAGGTACCAAACACATCCCACCATGGATGAAACCATGCATGCGATGAGAGGGAAATCCAATTTGAACTATGAGGCCAGTGCCTCACCATCTGATCCCTTCGAGGATCCCTTCTTGGATTTCTTCTGTGGACAATTTGTAGCATAATGGCCCACCTCATTACAATGAAAGCATCGCACTTTCAGTTTGTCAAACTTCTTCCCACCATGGAAAGAACTGGATTTGGGATGTAACGCCTTCCCTTTCCCTTTCCTCGCCTTACTTGCTAAGGCTAGATTTTCTTCATCATCTTGTTTTGATGAACATCCATCTCTGGTGCTTCTTCTTATCTCCTCCTGCATCAAATCGACCAAAGTTGTTCCCAATTTGGCAGTTTCTCTCTTCCATTTATCAAGTCTTGGTAGCTATGCCAGCTCTTAGGAAGACCGAGGAGAGCAAGACTCACCATGTCATCATCCGTTGTCGTGATCCCTACGCTTCCAAGCTCATCCCTACAGGTGGTGAGCTTGTTCAGATATGTAGATATGGTGTCGCCCTTTTCAAACTTGATTTTTCGAAGCTTGTCTTTCAATGCTAGCTTCCTCTGATCGTTGTTGTTTTGATATAGATCCTTCAACGTTTTCCACATTGAAAGTGGTGTCTCCTTCCCATTGAGGCTCGAGAAAATGTGGTCTCGAACTCTCTCCAGGAGAATTCTCCTCGCTATAGCCACACATTTCTTCCATTCCACCAATTCTGTAACATTAGTTGCTGCTGGCTTGGGGGCTTCTTTATCAATGAATTCATTCAAACCATTGTCCTCTAATACTACTTCCATGCGATCCTTCTAGGCTATATAATTCGAGCTGTCATTAAGGGCATACTCGAGTCTTAAACCGTTGAATTCCATTGGTGAAATTTGATTTGTGATAAGAACTCGATTTCTATAATCAAGAACTTCAAACCTCGAACTTCTCCCTTCTTTGTATATTGTTCTTCACTTTGATCACCTTTGCTCTGATACCATGTAGAGATTCCCACTGTAGATCACCTGATAATGAAATATACTAAAGAAAAATACTTGATATACTTCTACAAAAAAACTTGCAGAAGATTAATCAATTATGAGCAAGATCAAATAGAACACATATAACGGAGAATTAGAAATCAATCACATATGAACACAAAAGAATACTCTGGGAAAGCCTCAGCTAAAAACATCGATCTATGTATTATCATACAAGTGGAAATAGGTCTGGATTACACAAAGCTTTAGCTCACAAGCTATCCAACTCTCAGTACAATCCCTCAATCCAGCTCACAGACTGAATAGACACAACATGTGTCTTCCTCCAATCCTCCAAGCCTCCTATTTCCTTGTGCAGTTTCTCCTAGGGTCCAATGCTTACACCTGTGTGAATTGGCCTCATCACACACTCATCAAACTCAGAAGTAACTATGTAATCTCCAAGGAATGAATTCCTTCTGCATGCAAGAGATATCCTTAATGGAATATTCCTGCAACTGATAGTACATTGTCCCATAATCCGATCTCAACTAGGTCTTTGACTAAACTAACATGCATTAGTTATTTATGAGATAATATTCAGTTATCTGAAGTGCAATAGTTACATGCATGCATGCATTAACTAACTAAACTCACAATCAGTTCCACAAACTTTTGGAACTAATCTAACTGGACTTAACTCAGTTAACTAAGCTAGCTAATTACAACTCAAAGTACAACTCATCCTGATCTCCTTTAATCAAGGGATAACTTCCTCAATCAAAGGAGAAATTGTTGCATGTCTTCACATAGACTTCATGTTTGATTTTCTACAACTAATTAACTCAAGATGAATTAATTAATTATTTTACAAACAGCTGCTAATATCAAATTCGAATTTTAATTCTCAATTTTAGTTTAGGGACTAACTAAAATTGGAATGTATCCCGAAATGTTATTAATAACAGTGCTATTTTTAGCATTTCTTGTTGCTAATTTCAACAAGAATGCTCCTTATACTCGAATAGTTCATAGAGATCAAAAGCAAAAGATGAACATAAGGATGAACCCTGGATTGTACTCCTTATATAGGGATAGAGGATATGCAATTAGAGTTAAGATTGGTGAACACACTTCATGCATATTGGGAAACTATGAGCCAAAATTGAATTCACTGAATTTGAAGAAGTACTCTCACTTTCAACAAAGAGTGTGCAATAATTATTTTCATAGATTCCCTCACATTATCTTTGTCCATCAGGACTACATAGTTTCTATCTCTAGGAACTGCACAAACATTGGCATCAAGGGTTGTGCAAGAACTATCCATAAGGATTGTGCAAGAATTGTCAAAAGTAGTGAGCAAGCATTATTTACAAGGATTATGCAAGCATTGTCATCAAGGATTACACACTCACTAGTTCTAGAGACTGTGCAATCACTGTCAATATGCACTACGCATCTACTATCATCAAGGATTGCACAATTCTTGACTTCCAAGATACACATTCATTTTTAGGCTTTCTTAGAATAAGTTTTCTATGGAGGCATGACAAGACATGCATGTAAAATTATATTGCTTTAACACTTATAATTCCAATAGGAGGACTTGTACACCTAAGAAACATGACCATGATTGAATTTAATGGCTTGAAACAAAGGATGGAATGACCATAAGGAGGCTCCAAAATTTGGATGTAGGTAAAATTTGGAGGGTGTTTGTCACAGCAAAAACACTTGGTGACACACTAAAAGGACCCCAACTTATCTATTTAGGTCAAACATTAAGTATGGGGTCTAACCTTCTAGAAGTTTTGACTCATTCGGCTCGTCACTCTAGCTTATTTACTTACCTAGTTACAGATGTAGTCCCTTCTATTCCTCTTGTCAACTTAACACATTCCACAAGACTAGTAAAGTATTCAATGGTTTTGATTATGGAGTAGGAGTATGTAAGTTACACGAGTTTAAGATAATCAGAGTTTTATTATTATCTCTAGTGCTTCTCTGCTTCCAGTAGACTTATTCAATACCCTAGCAAATTCACTTCAAGGAATCACAAGCATTGCTTCACTTCCAACGATCGTGTTTAGTAACCCGAAGAAGTTTATTCTTTCACCTCTTTATGCATGAAGCCTTTCTCTTATTTCACTCTATTTATTTTATTACTTTATGCTCTTTTTTATTTCATAAGTGTTTACTTCGCCAAGGGCAGAACAGGGATCTCATCTTATCTTATGGACAAGAGAGTTTATTCCTTGTTTTGTAGAGACTCTTATATATACACCTCTAGAATTAATATGCTCGCTTAAGTTTATCCTCCTTTCCCTTCTCTACTTGACTGAGATGACGTGTTAAAACCAATCAATATAAAATATGATTCAAGGAAATAATATCCCATTATAGATACGAGCATCGTAGATCCACTTGAATTTTTGTTTAGGATGAAACATATTGTCCATACATGCATCATTGACCTTGAAATATATTTAGGCCCAAACAAAGAAGTATACCAAAGATAAGCCAAGCATTTCTAGTTGTCACATTTTCCATTTCAACTTTTGCCACATTACCATAGAGCCAAACAAGACAACTTTTATAGATTGTCTTATTAAAACAAAATGTGACAAAGAAAACATGACATGGCATAAAAGGCAAAACATATGAAAGCAAATTAAAGGCTAGTAAAGAGGATATGAAAAATAAAAAAATAAAAACCTAAATACTAATATATCTAAACTAAACATCCAAGATTATGTGAAGTCAAATTTCCAACGTAACCGTTCAAGTTGTTCCCAACTTGCAAGATTAAATATATAAATGATTAGAAAAAGTATAAAATAATGTGCAAAAATAAAGATGTCAACCTGAGTACCTTGCATAAGAAATCTAAGGTCTTTCCTATTGTCAGAAATATGTGTCATAATAGCTAGCTTTAACCAATCTACAACTTTACAAAAGTAACTAGGATGCAAATAAAAAGAAAAAAAAAACTAAACCTAAATCATAATATATCTAAACTAAAAATCCAGGATTATGTGAAGTCAAATTTCCAATGTAACCATTCAAGTTGTTCCCAACTTACAAGCTTAAATATATAAATGATTAGAAACAATATAAAATAATGTGCAAAAATAAAGATGTCAATTTGAGTACCTTGCACAAGAAATTGAAGGTATTTCCTATTGTTAGAAATATGTTCCATAATAGTTAGCTTTAACCAATCTACAACTTTACCTTATTGATCAGAACAATGATCATACAAACCATAAGGGTTTCTCGTGAATATACATTTCTTTGTATTTTCAATATTAGCGGACATCAAGAAAGATCAAAACTTATTACTAGCAATAGAAATCGCTTGATAAGAGTCTTCTAGCCAATCAAAGATTCGGTCATAGTATTCGAAACAACCTTTTTGAAAACTTGAAACTCTTGGAAATATAAACTTTCAATCAGAACAATCGAATTACAAGGAGAATATTGCAAGAGATATTTAATTTGATTTTGCTAAGAAACTTTGTTAAGATCATGAGGACCTGACATAAACATCAGCAGAAGTTGAAGTGCCTCAACTATCTTACAGGTACCAAAATAGTGAAATGATGAATCACAAGGATCAATGGGCTTAACAAGATTAACTGATATATAAAAAATATCATCAAATATACTAGTGGGAAAATGATTAATAGAGTGATAGTTTTTAGAACCAATCTTAGGATCAAATTAATGAATTGGCATATAAGATTATTGATTCTCCATTGGTTCCCATTGTACCCGATCACATACTAGATCAATAATATGAGAGATTTGGGGATTAAAAATTGCTAGCATCATAAATCCAGGAAACCAATTAGGATACTAGGCCGAAAATAAATTAGAAATATATGTTAAATCAAATCTAGTATCCATATCAAAATGAGGGTTTTGATCCACCAAATGATTCAAGAATTGGATGGTAATCAAAAGGATTGATTGTGCCAAAAAATGATTAACTTCATAACATACACTAGAGGGATAAGAAATTGATTATTCACATACGAATTTGATAAGAAAGAATCTTTTAGCTAATGATAATCTTTGTCTCAATAATCAAAATGATTTGCTTCAAATCTATGTACATCCATGAAAGATATGCATTACAACCCTAGTTTAGATACAAGGGATTCACGTGAAGAAGAACTAACCAAATAATAATATTTGACCCTATTAGAATTTTTATCTTAAGGACCGAGAAGATCAACTTGATAACATTGAAAATATTTCAAGAGTGAGATTACATCTTGTAACCACCCTCTCTCACATTTACCCAATTTCACCACCCTGTCAGGGTAACCATGAAACGAAGAGTTACTATGACATTACCCTACCCCCAAGCTTTAGGTATGAAAGTGGGGTCGACCACTGACAACTCATAGACATTCCTTAAGGCTCACAATACACTCAAGGGCCAAAGAACCACCCCAGGTGACAAAACCCTGAGTTGGGGTTGATTTTATTTGACTTAATGACCCAACCACACACACAATCCTGTAAGGGTGTGGTTATAGGTCTCAAACCACACATGCCATTGCTTCCATCTAGTTATAGCCCAAAATTTCCAGTTCAGAGGGTGTGGTCCTGAGATATGTGCCACAATTTTGGGTCAATCTCCAGACCACAACTCATAACTTGCTAAGACTTTCTAGAATCATTATTGACATGAGGACAACGCTAAAAATTCAAACTCAAATCAAGCACTTGACCTAGTCTGCCTAGAACATACTAGACATTTCATCAAACACATGGAAAACATTGAATCTACAGGTCATGAATGCATATATGATCATAATATTATGAGATTCATCTGAGAATCACTAGGAAAGATCTATGCCCTCTCCACATAGCCACGACAACACTTTTTATTCCATGAATTCATCAACCATTCATTAGCTTACCAAAACATGTAAATATCCATACATAGAGTACATCAGTTAACCAACATAGAAACCATGGAAACTTAGCCATAATAGCACTAACATAATTGCTACAAATGCTCATATATCACAATAGGAAAATGTATCATATTAACATGTGAAAATACCAACCAAGTCAAGGACTTCCACATACCACCTGACCATATATTGGGCTGAACCAAATCTCTCTTTCATCCAACCACCCCCACACCATATTCCAAACATGAATGTGGGATCTCATGGAATAAGCCAATAGAAAACCAAACTAGGGCTTCCAGAGGCCAAACCACCTCAACCCCCAACCATGGTCATTCCACTTCCATGGCCGAACATCACTAACATAAACCAGATTGGTCTCTACCCAAGTTGTCTGGGCTCTAAGAACTAGTAACCAACCCACAACCTTCCATGGCTCTAGAGTGTTTTTCCAACCCGTCTCCAGGGACTAGTAACCCAACCCACCAAGGGATCCAGAGCATTTGTCCCAACCTAGGCTCCAGGACTAGTAACTCAACCCAAGTTGTTCTAAGGCTTCCAAAGTGTTTGTTCCAACCCACAACCATAAGGAATTATGAGCACCAATTAGAAAAAAATCAAGTGGAAAAACCCACAACACCATGGTTATCCAGGTAATGACAAGGCAATGCTAAAACCACTGTCAATTGAGGAAAATCCCCATGTCAATGAAAACACATAACCAAAAAATCACATGCATATACCATGCATTAATAAAAAAATAAGGAAATCACACATGCAACCTGTTACCTGCAAAGCATGCTCCAATATTTCTCTCTAAGTGTGCAAGACTGTGAGAGAATGACAGAGTAGAAGAGAGCTCCAAAATTCAACTAACAAAAGGTAAAACTGACAAAATTTGTGAACTCATCCTCATAAGCCTTTTATCATTGTGGCCTCTATTTTCTTCATTTTCCTTCATTTTTCCTTCAGTTTCCCTCTCATGCAAATATATGTGTCTTCGCCTTCCTTTTCTCCTAGTTTCCTTTATTTCATAAATAAAATGCCAATTATTCCACTTTGCCTTTTCCAATTCCTTTGCCAATATTCACGGCCATAAATTAATCACCATTGATACCCATCACTATGGTTTTCCCAACATTCAGCTTGGAATATGTGTCCTGTGGCCTTGGTCTTATATTTTATTTACATAGAAAATCAATCAGGGGATGTTACAAACCCCTCCCCTTGGGGGAGCACTATCATCAGTGTTCAATGACACCTATGACCAACAAACCGCTGAAAACAAAACATATTGGCATGTGGAGCTTTATAACATAACTCAATGCAATATTTATAATGAAAAACTACTACAAACCATGAACAACATGACAAACATGACAATAATATCGCTTATTGGAGCTTTATAACACAACTCATTATGGCACTTACAACAACATCCATATACACATTTACATATACCAAAAACTCATTTTCTTGAACTAGAAAATAATGAAGGATATAAAGTGAGCATATGATTAGTCATCTCCCACGTAGATTCATAGGGCCCAAATTGCTTCCGGTGTACTTTAACCTGCTCAATTTCTCATTTCTGAAGCATAAGTTGTTTCCACTACAATATGCATTGTGGTTCTGGTTGGAATTATCCCTCTATTTCCACTTGCAATACAAACCATACAATCACATGATCAACATCCAAAACAAACTTCTTAAGCAATGAAACATGGAAAACATCATGGACTTTCATTGTCGGAGGAAGTGAATGTTTATAGTCCACTAGTCCAATCCTCTCAAGGATCTCGAAAGTACTGCAATATCGAGGTGCCATCTTGGCACATGACCCAATCCTCAAGGAGTTATTCTTGGGATTGATGCACAAGAACACATGTTCCCCAACCTAAAACAATACCCTGTTCTTATTTGCATAGCTCTTCTGTGTGTCCTATGTTTCCTTTAGCTTTGTTTTAATAACCTACATTTATTTTTCCATCTATGCCAATATATCTGGTCCAATCAGTACCTTTTTCAATGGATAACTCCAGTTCATAAGAGTATTACAACTCCACTCATAAAGTGCCTCAAATGGGCTCATCTTCAAGGACTCCTAATACTTGTTTTTATATGCAAATTCTACCAGTGAAAGGTACTCTTCCCACTTTCTTTGTTGATACATGATGTACATCCTCAACCTGTCCTCAAGAATCATGTTGAACATCTTTGTTTGTTCATATATCTAAGGATGATAAGTTGTACTCAAGGCCAACTATGTCCCCAAACCTACAAACAATCCCTTCCAAAACCTAGAAGTGAACTTGGCGTCTCTGTCGGATACAATCTTCTTAAGAACACCATGAAAACTCACTATCTCCTTGATGAAGACATGATCTACCTCATTAGTTGAATTAGTAAAATTCACGAGAATGAATTGAGCTACCTTGGTAAACATGTCCACCACAACCATAATGGAAGCATGTTGTCTAGATGTCTTTGGAAAACCTGTAATGAAATCCATGGAAATGACATCCCATTTCCACTCTCGAATTGGAATCGCTTGTAATAAACCAGCTGGATGCTTACACTCTAATTTCACCTACTGGAAATACAAAAATTTTGCAACAAACTCAACCACCTCTTTCTTAAACTTCGGCAAATGATAGAATTTCTTTGCAATTGTCAACGTCTTCTGATATCCCAGGTGACCTAAATACGGCTTAACATGAAATTCCCTTAATATAAGCTTCTTGAGTTCATTGTTATCCGACACATAGATCATGTCCATAAATATCACCGAGAAATCTTCTGTGAGATGATAATCAAAATTCTATTCACCTGTACCATGTTGTTGTAACATGTGCTTAAGTTTTCAGTACCTATCATCTTACTACCCTACCTGCAATATCTACTCTTGCAAATCTATCCCATATGAACTCATAGTTGCAATGTGATTTACCTACACTCTTCTGCTAAGATCATTTGCAACCATGTTCTACTCTCCCTTGATGTCCCTGATCTTGATGGCAAATTCATTAAAAGTAGCCAATAACCTAGCTTGTTTGGCATTCAAATTAGGTTGGTCAAACAAGTATCTCAGTCCATTATGATCACTCGTCAAAATAAATCTCTTGCCAAGAAGATAATGTCCACATCTTCAATGCATGAATAACAGCTTCCAAGTCAAGATCATGAGCCACATATTTTTTCTTGTGCTCATTCAACTTCCTTGGCTTGTAGCATACTACTTGTCCTTCTTGCATCAAGACTCCACCAATTCCTCTCTTGCAAGCATCTGTACATACCACAAATGATTTATCTAGATCTGCAATCTTCAATACTGGAGCATTTTTAAGCAACTCCTTCAACTGCTCAAAACTAGTTGCACATTCCTCTTTTCATTCAAACTTCTTTCCTTTTTTCTACAAAGATGTAATAGGATAAGAAAACTATGATAAGTTCCTGATGAATCACCTGTAGTAATTTGATAATCCCATTAATGATCTGACCTCATCCACATTTCTAGGAGTTTCCTTCTCCATGATAGCTCTAATCTTTTATGGTTCCACTGTTATACCTTCCTTGGAAACAACATGCCCCAAGTAATGAAATTTTGTCTGAAAGAAACTAAACTTACTAAGCTTGGCATACAATTGATGCTCTCTTCACAATCTTAACAATGTTGCTAGATATTTTTCATGCTCTTCCTCATTCTTAGAATATTTCAATATGTCATCAATGAATACTATCACAAACTTGTCCTGATAAGGATGCAACACACTGTTCATTAAGCACATTAAAGTAGTTGGAGCATTAGTAAGACCAAAAGGAACTACTGATTTTGTAGATTTCCTTTTCTTTGATGCGTACCTAATGATATCTTGGTCTCAAATCAATCTTCAAGAACATTGATGCCCTGTTCAACTAATAAAACAAGTCATCAATCCGTGGAAAAGGGTACTTGTTCTTGATCGTCACCTTGTTCAACTACTTATAGTCAATACACAACCTGGGAGTACCATCATTATTCTTCACAAACAATATTTGTATACCCCAAGGTCACACAGTTGGCTTGATGTATCCCTTATCAAGCATTTTCTTAAGTTGTGACTTTATTTCCACTAACTTTAGAGTGGTCATCCTATAAGGTGCCTTATATGTTGGTGTTGCTTTCGTCATCGACTCAATAGAAAATTCCACTTCCCTATGAGGCAACAACTTTGAAATCTCTACTAGAAATACATCATGAAACCACTACAAAACATGATACCTCTTCAAGACTTCAAAATCCTCAACATCCTTTTCTCTGTCACTAGAAATATGAACTACAAACAATACACATCCCTTCTTGCTACTGTGCTTTTCCTGCATAGTTGTAACCATTCTCACTGATGTAGGTTTCTTCTTACCCTGCAAGATTCTCCTCTCTCCATCATCATCAAAGAACTCAATAGACTTATCATAGAAATCTACCTTGGTCTTATGAATGTACAATAAATCCATACCCAACAACATATTCTATGATCCCAATAGAAGCACATTTAGATGTGTTGATGTAAACATATTGTTCAGATCAAATACACAAGATCTTACCTAATGATGAACTATTTTCTTAGTACCTATAGCTAATTGCACCAACCAAGATTTTGCATGCACTTCTTTATTCAAGCAACAATTATCCACCAGGTCAAGACTGATATAATTATAGTTAGATATAGGGTCAATAAAAATAGAAATAACTTGATCACAAGGCTTACCTTCCATCTCGATAATAGATGCATGATGATTAACCTACCTATTATCCAATGCTACATAAATCTGAGGAAGAATATGTCCAACATCCCCAATTGTCTATGCCTCCTGAGAAATGTAAATCTAAGGTCTGCCACCTTGATGCTATAGAAAATATCTCCTATGATGATCCTTTCCACAAGTCCAACATTGCAAAGGTTTTCGGCCATCACCCTTATTATTCTCCTTAGAATGAAATCTTTGTCCTTTGTCAATTACATTGAATTTCTTGTATGGAATTGCATTTTCTTTGTTACCTGCATCCTAAGATCTTCCTCACTTCTTATCCCACTTTCCCTTAGTCTTGTCATTACCTTTCTAAACCTTCTTAGGCTTTGAATTACACTTAGACTACTCATAATAATTTTTCAACTTCCCAATTACTTCATCTAATGTTTGAGGCTCATCATACTCAATTTGATCTTTAAATCCTAAGGAAAATCCACTAACAAATATTTGAACCTTCATCTTCTCATCCTTAAGATATGGTACATAACTCAATAGATCCAAGAACTTAGTCATATACTCATCATCTATCATATATCCCATCTTCAATTCATAGAATTCCTTAGCCTTATCATCATAAAATCCCTTTGAAAAATACTTCTTCCTGAAAAGTCTCTTGTATTCATGCCAACTCAACTCCTCTGTCTTTATGCTTCTGACATGCTTCACATCTTCCCACCAGATGTCTTATTTCCCTTTGAGTCTGAAAATGGCTATCTTGGCTTTCATATTCTATGAATAATAATGCAGCTCAAAGAACTTATTCATCATAAACAACCATGCTTCTGCTAGGAGGCATGGCTTTCTCAAACTCATCTAGAAAGTATTTCTTCTCATTATTCTTGTAAGGATGATAACAATGGTGACCATGCTTCCTATATAAACCAAAAATAGAATAGAACCCATAACCACTACCTCTCTTGTCAGGTGTATCCATCCAACTGCCACCTCTGGTTGTGTCATCCCTGCCTGACATGTGCCCACCATGAGACCTTCTACCATACACCCAATTAGTCATTTCCTCCAGTCCATAACTGATATGTGGCTAACCATGTCTCTATAAATCTAATAAACTTTGAAGGATGGACACATTGACCTCTACTTTCTTTTCATGTGCCCTAACAATTCTATCATGTGACTGAATGATTCTATCATTATCCACCTTACAACTTTTGATCTTTTCCTTTAAACTTCTCAAAGTATTTGTTATGTCAGAAGAGTACTCATCTCTTTGTTTCTCATCTAATCTATAAGGAGAGTCACATGAAATGTAGTCCACCATTTTTCTTTTCATCACTAATGTTCTACTTCTCGCAAACATACCATGTCAGATAAACCAAAAATAAACATAATTAAGCATACCTTAGCAAAGTTCAAGGGAGGATATCTTGTTTACACAGTTAATCCAGATTAGAACAACATATGTATATATAACAAAATCAATATATCAATCATCCCAACATCAAAATTGTCAACCTCTACATGATGAAAAAATTACAACAATGACCATCACATTGCATGCATAAAAAACACATCGACAACTAACATGTATGCATGAAAAACACATTCCGCCCATCCACTCTAAGTGTTTGAACCTGGAATCTCTGATACTAATCTATAACCACCCCCTCCCACATTTATCCAATTTCACTAACCTACCAGGGTAAATAATAGATGAAGACTTACTATGACATGACTCGACCTCCAAGCTTTGGTTATGAAATAGGGGTTGACAATTGACAACTCACGGACATTCCTCAAGGCTTACAAGACACTCATAGGTCAAATAACCACCACAAGTGACCAAACCCTGAGTTGGGGCTACGTTTCTCTAACTTAACATCCTAACCACACGTGCAACCCTACAAGGGTGCGGTCATAGGGCTCCAACTGCATGCATGACACTACTTCCATGCAGTTATAACCCAAAATTTCTAGTTCAAAGGATGTGGTCCCAAGACTTGAACCACAATTCTAGGCAAACCTCTAGACCACTTCCCAAAAATCTCTGATACTTTCCAAAATCATTATTGACATGAGGACAAAGCTAAACATTCAAACTCGAATCAAGTACTTGACCTAGACTTCCTAGAACATACTAGACATTTCGTCAAACACATGGAAAACATAGAAGCTATAGATCATGAATGCATATTTGATCATAATAGTCTGAGATTAATCTGAGAATAACCAAGAAATCTCTATTCCCTCTCCATATAGCTACAACAACACTTGTTAGTCCATGCATTCATGAACCATTCATTATCTTACCAAAGCATGTAAAGAGCCATAGATAGAGTACATCATTTAACCAACATATAACCAACATAGAAACCATGGATAATCATCCATAATATCACTACAAATTCTCATAGATCACAATAGGAAAATGTCTCATATTAACATGTGAAAATACCAACCAATTCAAGGACTTCCACATACCACCCGACCATAGATTGGGTTGAACCAAATCTCTCTTTCACCCATCACCCCTGCACCATATTCCAAGCATGAATGTGGGATCTCATAGAATAAACCAATAAAAAACCAATACAGAGCTTCCAAAGGCCAAACCACCTCAACCCTAAAAAGAAGTGATTCCACTTCCATCGTCGGACATCACTGACACCAACTAGGTCGGTCTCTACCCAAGTTTGCCAGGGCTTTAAGACCTAGTAATTCAACCCATAGCCTTCCAAGGCTCCACAATGTATATCCAACCGGAATCTAGGTACTAGTAACTCAACCCACCAAGGGCTCCATAGTTTTTGTGCCAACCTAGGCTCTAGGACTAGCAACTCAATCCAAGTTGTTCCAGGGTTTCTATAGTGTTTGTTCCAATCCATAGCCATAAGGAATCATGAGCACCAATCAAAAAACAATCAAGTGGAAAAAACCCACAACACCATGGCTCTCCAGGAAATGGCAAGGCAAGGCTAAAACCATTGTCAATCCAAGAAAATCTCCATGACAATGAAAGAACATAACCATAAAATCACATGCATATACCATATATCCATAAATCAGCAAGGGAATCACACATGCAACATGTTACATGCAAGTAAATCTATCTGACATTTTTGATCCACCTATTTGCTTGTGTTTTCCTGCTTTCCTTTTCCTTCTTTCTCCAAATCCAATGTATGCCAAAGTGCTCCAAGAATGCTCCAATATTTCTCTAAGTGTGAAAGAGTGTGAGAGAATGAGAGAGTAGAAGAGAGCTCCAAAGCTAAACTGACAAAATGTAAAACTGACAATTGAACTTATCCTCATAAGCCTTTTTATCATTGAGGCCTCTATTTTATTCATTTTTCATTCAATTTCCCTCGCATGCAAATATATGTCTCTTCACCTTCCTTTTCTCCTATTTTCTTGTATATCATAAATAAAATATAAATTATTGCCACTTTTCCTTTTCCAATTTCCATAGCTATAAATTAATCACCAATGATACCCATCGCTATGTTTTTCCCAACATTCAGCTTAGAATATGTGTCCCATGACCTTGGTATTATATTTTATTGACATATAAAATCAACTAGGGGTTGTCACACATCCACTGAAACAATGACGAGAAAAGAATTATGGGAGAGAATCCTAATCTGACCTAGTTCAAAGATCCCATTATAATTGCAAGAACTTGACATAACCATCAACTAAAGCTAAAGTTCCTCGACTTCCTGACAAGTCTTTGAACTTTCAAATGTTGGATGATTGAATTTTGAAAGCATGGTCAAGTTAGCATTTGTGTGGAGACAGTTATCATCAATTGTTTCAGCAGGATCATTACCAATTAGATGGCAGTTGTTAGAATCAACAATTTCAATGGTTATTTCATCATCATAAAATAGATTACACAATAAATGCTCAAATATTGTATTACTTTCTTCTTCATTGCACACAAACTCATCACCTTGTGTCGCTTTGAAATCAAGTTCATCAAATGGTGGATCCAAAGAGAATAGCACATTTTATCCATCTATTGTTTCATTACATGTGTCAAGGGATAAAGGAGGGTGAAAATAAGAAACTCTGATAAGAAATTATTTTATGATCATATCATATTCTAAATCAAAATCATGCATATCCAAGTCTATTTTAGAAATCAAGAAATCAACACATGAATTTGGGCAGTCACCATCATGAATATCAGTGGAGTCATTGTGATTACGGTGATGGTTTCTTAATTCTTTACCTTGATCAAGGGCTCAAATTTTGCTTGAATGGTCATTAGGATCACAAGATTCTTGATCAACTAAAAATGTGAAAGGATCACCTGAACATACACTAGGATTTGAAAAAGAGAAGTAAGATAGAACAAATATTTATCCTTTTTCTCCTTAACTTGTGAAATGTATCCATCCTCTATTTGAACACCACTTGAACCAACCAATTGAGAATCAAGGGTATCTAAAGAAAATGGTGATGGAGAAGGTTGAAATAGTGAATCAAGTAATAGGGAGCCATGAGATGTAAATGATAAAGGTCAAAAGGTATGCCTTGAAAAGGAAATGTTTTCCATCAAATCATATCCAAGATTAAAATTGTGTGTTAATGTTATCTTGGGAAACCAAAGATTCAAACTTTACATTAGGATTTATGACTGTGTCATAATATTCAAAGCTCCTTTGGATAAGATCTTGACCATTGAAAGGGAATGAGGGTAGAATAGGTGGACCAACATTTTGACTTTCAATTTTACTGACTTCAAAATCAATATATTAGTTTACTCTATTCAGTAAAGGAAAAGGAGGAGGATAAGGAACAAAAGGGACATCGGACTCCTCCTCTAATATTTGAGGTTCCTTATGATTGAGATGAGTTTTGAAAAAAAAAAATGTAATGAGGCTTGAAGATTATTCAAATTGAAATTGTTCAATAGAGGTCTGAACCAAACACTGAAACTTTTCACTCATGAAATCCCAATCCACATCTTCCTCATGAAACTCATAATAAAGATTCAGAAATTGATTAAGAAAATCTTCTAAAAATTCATCAGATTTCATTCTAAGTTGAGTAACCCTTTTATATAGATCTTTACAATTATACCTATCAAAATCTCGATGAATCTCCTTGAAAATTTATTCGAATGATTGGATAGAAACACATGGAAAGGTATGACAACATTTCTTAGTGTGACCATCAAAAGTGAGGATGAATCACATACAAGAAACGTCTTCAGAATTGATTTCGTAAAAATTACAAAACTTAAGAAATTGAAGTGTATGCATAGTTATAGATGTTCCATCCTTGCCATTGAACTTCAAATGTGACAAGTCATGAATCAGTTTTGTGGGGACTACAATATTTCCAATTGTAGCAAAACATATCGGTATTATTATTTGGGAAGAAGCCATTTAAGATGAGAGATTAAAAATATATTTAACGGGCTCATCTTGTCATTTGATCCTCCTTCTAGCGCCAAATTTGTTGACAGTGTTGGATGTCACCAACAATGGGGGGTACCCTCAATATGAAGTCCCAACTAGAACTAACATGGTTTGGAGTAGGAGCCCCATCCGGATAATAGGCTTAACCACCATAACTTAGAGACTTTCCTTCGTTGTAATTATCAACATAAGAGACTATGCACACAACCTTTGAAACAAGAAATTTGACATTGTTAAGCATACAATTGCAATGTATATAAGGTAATTTCACATAAGGGAAAGAAAGAGTGAGCCTCTAGAAGAAAAGTAATAGTATCATCCTAAAAGAGACACCTAAGAGAATAGAGCTAATCGTTGGTTAATCTACAAAGCATTTCACAAGATAACAATGATCATAAAAGAAAGTAACAATTTAAATTCAAAAAGATGCATACCAAATCCAACAAAATAGTTCATTTTAACTAGTATGTAGAAACATAAACATACACCACAAACAATGAAATAATAGTCATACAATCATTCACGACATACGCATGAAAGTGTGTTGGCTCCAAGAGCTTCAAATACTAAGTGAAAGTCCCAAGATACATAGTTACAATGATGCGACACTATCCTCGATAGTGGAACATTAATCCCCCACTTGCTCCTCCAAAGAATGATCTTATCTCCTATGCCAATCTAGATAATCCAAGGTGAAATTTTCCTTTTGCTGAGGGTGTTTTTATAACAAATGAGGTAAATCTCCACCTCCCTTGTGACTCTTGACTTTCCCTCATGACCCTTGAGCTTCCATGTGACTTTTCAAATTCATGTATGACCTTTGAGCTTCTACATGACTTTATAACTATCTAGTGTTTTTTCACATTCCATGTGGGACCCTTGGGCTTACATACATTTTACGTTTTCTCATTTTGAAATTACATAATTACATTCCACAAATAATGTGGCAAAACACATGGGAGCAAACAAAACTCTTGTGTTGACACTTTTCATGATGATAGTTTGGTGATTGTGACATGAGACTTGATGATAATGTATGATGTGAGGCTTCTTTATCCATTTTTATGTCTTCAACTATTGATGTTTGATCTAGGATGTGCTTCAACTTTTCCTTCCAAAGGGTCTGGATGAGTGTTGGAACCTTCTAATTCAATGTAATTTTCCATTTGTCTGTAGTGATCCAAGATTCCTTTACTCTCGCATGATAGCATCTTTCCATCTTGTCTCCACAAGTTTCCTTGTTGTAACCTCTTCTTGCTAACTTCCTGGAACATCATCTCTCCATGATAGACTGATATCACCTACAAATGAAGTTCACTCATGAAATGACAACATATTTCCCATAATCACCTATTCTATTTTTGTTTGGTCATGTAGCATACTGATTATGATGGAACATTGCGCAAGGATTGAGAGAGAGCATTAGGAATTGCACAATTGATCTCACTGTCAAAAAGATTGTGCGGTCACTATTTGTAGAGATGTCCTTGTGCTATCTCTGTCCTTTAGGATTGTACAATTTTTGTCTCTGGGAAATACGTAAACACTAGCATCAAGGACTTCGCAAGAACTATCCATAAGGATTACATAAGCACTATCATCAAGGAATGCACAAGCACTATCCACAAGGATTTCATAAGCATTATCATCAAGGATTGCACAGTCACTAATTCTGGAGACTATGCAGTCACTGTCATTAGGCACTTCACAACAATTATCATCGAGGACTGCATAATGCTTGACTTCCAAGGATACACATTCACTTCTAGGCTTACTTAGAAGAAGTTTTCTATGGAGGAATGACAAGACAAACATGTAAAATCAGGTCGCTTTGACACTTAGAATTCTCAAAGGAAGACTTGAACACCTTAGCAACATGACCAAGGATGACATTAATGGCTCGAAACAAAGGATGGCATGATCATAAGGAGGCTCCAAAATTTGGATGTAAGAAAAATTTGGAGGGTGTTTGTCGCAACGACAACAAGTTCATAAGTCGCAAAGACAGTACAACAATATTCATAAGAATGAAAACATTAGAATAATAATTGTCAAGGTATTATAGCTCATCATGGCATTAGCGAGGATTTGAACTTGGGTGGGGAAGATAGCAACCATTCTTCTCAACTACTCGAGATAACCCCAATTCACTTAATTTTTGGGCATTGTGGACCACTCGGGGAAGAAATTTGGCCTCCATGTTAGCCTAAAGGCAAGAGAGAGGTTGTTAGTACTAGCCAACCCATCATATATAGATTCAATTAAGAGCGCAACATAGTTACTCTATTCTAGAGCATAAACATGTCAACTTACTACAATTGAACCTGGGTAGAGAGGATAACAACAATTCCCCCCACCCACCCAAGATAAACTCGATTGACAAGTTTTATGTGTGTTTGTGCGTGGAAAAATTACGTTCCTTAAGAGATGTATTAAATGACATATCTAACATTTTTTTCATAATTTCCATTGTAAAAGAGAATAAGAAGCAACAAATATCAATTCAAATGTTGCATTTTGAATCTAAATGTGATAGTGCAATCATGGAATTAGTCAATATCTAGTTATTTTCTAGATGTCCTATAATTAAACCTGAAAGGACAAGTCTAAACACTAGATTTTTGGATTTTTTAGGGACATTATCACTAGAATCCAATGATGCAATTTTTGGCCAAATTGTAATTTTCCATTATAGCTCAAACTATAGGTTTGAATGCATAGATGGATATAGTGCACCTAAAAACCAGTAATTCACCCAGGGTGTGAAATCTCGACAATTGATATATGTGATTCCACTAGGTAATTCTTCTAAATTTCTAAGTAGGTTTCTAGAAAAACTCATACAAACATTTAATAAGGAAAGGTTCAAAAATTCAAATATTTAGACTACAAAGATCTAGATCCATAACCTTCAAACTTAACTTAAAAAATATCAACTTTGATCCCACATCCCAACTTAGACCTCAATTCTAGTTAACCATCAACTATCGACCCTTAACCCTTAACCATTAACCATTAACCATTAACCATTAACCATTAATCTTCGATCATATTCATTGACCATCACACCATTAATTCTTCTTACATTTATTCATTTTCTTTTCATGCCAGGGAAATGCCATTCCCCATTACCCATATCTAGAAGTTTGAGATTATTTTGAGATGTTTTTACTTGATTCTTCATATGAAAAAAATAATTACATTCATCAACATGAACATCCAATATGAGAACCAACTCTTCTTTAATTACAAACATTAATAAGTTAACCAATAGGATGCACTAATGTTGAAGTTAGTGTTATTTGATATTTTTTTCTATTTCAAGGGAATGTTCCACCCATTCACTAGTATAAGAGGAATACATTCAAAAATTTCACAAATAGAGATTTCGAATGGTATTAACAAATTTTAACAAATAAATTTAAGATTGAGAAAATTTAAACTCAATATGAGTAGCTTGATTCACGTGATTCCAAACTCTTTAGAAAGATTAGAGTTGTTTATTTTGTGGTGTGTGGGGGGCATTGTATTGTTAAAGAAAGTCTTAAATGTTGGTTAAGTGACATTTAATAACTAATTCTAGTTAAGAAATGTTTTTTTGGGTGGAGGGGAGGATATATTTAATATTTGTTTCAATGATTTCCAAAGTATTAAAGAAAAAATAAGTTCAAATGTTGGATTTTAACTCCAAATATATTAGTGAAATTAAGAACAAAGTTGTTATCTAGCTATCTTTTATACATCCTATAGTTATATCTAAATAGATAAGTCTAAACATTAGACATTTTAAATTTTTTTTAGGCAATTATCACCAAATCCAACAATGTAATTGTTGGTGAAATTGTAATTTATCATTTCTCAAGTTGTAGTTTGGAATGCATAGATGGATCTAATTCCCTCAAAAACCCTAATCCACATAGAATATGCAATATTAACAACTAATATATGCAATTATAATGGTTCTTCTAAGATTTTGATTGAATTTTAAGCAAAATTGATAAGAAAATATATCTAAAAAAGATTCAAAAAGTTTATTTTTCTAGACTACAAAAGTGTAATCCACAATCTTCACCTTAACTATAAACATATCAACCTTTATTCCTTATGCCTAGTTAAATCTCAACTCTGGTTAACCCTCAACTCTTAACCCTTAACTATCAACCCTAACCTTTAATTGCAGTAATTGACTCTCACACCATTAATTTTCTTTTATTTTTTCCTTTGCATTTCATACAAGGGAATACCATTTCCCATTACTAATATCAGAAATTTGGGATGATTTTGATGGATTTTAAAATTATTTATATGCAAAACATAAATGCATTCATTAAGATCGACATCCACTATGAGAACCAATGCTTCTTTGATTACAAACTCTATTTAAAACCACCAATCAAATACACTAATGCCATTGCTAGTTTTATTTAATATAATTTTTTATTTGAACGAGTGTTCAACCCTTTCACTACTACTTTCAAGAATTTTACATATAAATGGTATTAACAAATTTGTTCAATAAATGGTATTAAAAAATTTTAATTGAACAAATTTACATTATAAAAGTGAGATTTCAAATATGGATTACAAGACTTATTTGTAGTGTTATGTCCATTACTCTTAATCTTTTAAAAAAATTAGAGTTTTTTCTTTTAATAATTATTTTTTTAAAGGAAAAAAAATTAACAAATACATTAAAAATATAAAATAATCATGATGAAAAAGAAAACAAAATAAGTGTAATATACAATGTTGTTTCTTAGTACCTATCTCTTGTGTAAAAAATAGAGAACCCTTATGGGTGAATGTGATCATATAACTTTGTTATATTAAGTTCATAATTTAAGAACCACAACCTTGGTGGATGGGGAATCAAATTGCTAATAATCTATTGGTACATGAAAACATAGTTTTATGAAAAAGAGTGTTGGAAATAATTAACTAATTAAACTATCAAAAAAATTAGTATGATTAATAAAATATATTAAAGGAAATTAAAAAAAAAAAAATGTTATTAGAAAGAATAAAACAATTAATAGAAAGCATACAAGGAATGATTATAGGTTTATAAATAGTTATTGTTAAAAATAAGTATGATAATGAATGGAAAGAAAATAATAATTACGGGAAAATATTGAAAAATGTAGCAAGAAAATGTCAATTTGATTTTGCCTTGATTAAATTGAGAAAATTCAAATTTCCACATTAGCAGACAACTTGGATGATGTTAAATTGTGTGACATGGCTTGTGTCACCCAGTTTACTCAGTAAATTCTAATTGGAGGAGTTAGAGTTCAGTTATGCATGTGTGATTGCTAATTTGTAGCAATCAAGGTCACTTATCTCAAGTCGTTTTCAATTAAATTAGTTCCAACTTTTGGAGAAACTAGTGGAAGGTAAGTTAAGCAATGGGACTTTGGTCAAATTCAATGATCATCCAGTTAATTGATCAATTAGCCCAAAATAGCTAGTGCATGCATAGAATTTGAGTTACCTAGTTGAGGTGGAAATTCCAAGATAGTGTAACATCAGTTGTAGACTGTTCTTGAGTGTATAGGTGTCGTATGCAGTCAAAGGATTGGCCTAAAGGAATTGCACAATCAATTTGAGGAATTTCCTAAATAATAGGGTTCAAATTCGTCAAGGAACAATGAAATGAAATAGGAGATCAAGCAAAGGAAAAAATTGACTAAGTTAGGGTCAAAGCCTTCCAATGAGAAGAGGGATAGGTTATGCACTTGCAGGTTATGCTCAATTGAGCAAAGATATTGTAATACATTTGTATTCTTCTGATTTAAGGCAGACATGCTTTGGGGTTTTTAGCAGTTTACTTTCCCAGGAAAAATACGTGTTGCATGTGTGTGATTTATTATTGCATGTCTAAAAATTTTGTTCTATATTGTGAATTACTTTCCTTAGAGAAGTAGAGTAGGTTTGTGTCTTATGATCTTGATTAAAATTTCATGAGCGCTGGAAATCTACATCTTAATTTCTACATTTTATTGGAGTTGATTTCACATTAGAGCATAAATTTTGAAGTTTTTCTCACGAGGTTTGATTTTGGAGCTCAGTGTAGAAAGATTTCTTCAGAGTTGAGAAAAATTCCTTCAATGGACTAAGGCTAGAGTATGCCTTGATAGGAACCTCTAATTTGGTTGCATGGAAGGATCACATGGAGGCGGTATTAGATGAAAATGGATTGCTAGAAAACATCAAGACAGATGTTGCAAAAACTCAATTAGTTGATGCCCATAACCTTTCTCAGTGGAAGAAATATGTATCCAAGGCAAGGAGAATAATATTAGAGGGAGTACGGGATCACATTTTCTCAAATCTCCACGGAAAAGAAATTGTGTTCACAATGTGGAAAGCACTAACAAAATTGTTCAAGAATAATAGTGATGACAGGAACTTGGCACTCGAAGGTAAACTTTGAAGTATCAAGATGAAAAATAATGACACAATTCCCCAGTATCTGAGCAAGTTTGTACAGTGTTGTGATGAACTTGGTGGGGTCGCTATTATTGTCCCTGAAGAATACTTGGTGATCCTATCCCTTATGGGCCTTCCCAAGAGTTGGCATAGCTATCAAGATTCGGTAAATGGGAGGGAGAAACTACCAAATTGGGAGTGCTTATTGTCTGATTTGGTATAGGAGGAAATAAGGTGGAACACCAAAGATGGGACTTCATCCAAGGGAGGGGATGAAGAAAAATTTGTATTGGATGGAAAGGAAAAGAAGGGAAAAGGGAATAAATATCAATCCAAACCAGAATCCAATCAAAGGGTTAAGAAGAAATATTTGTCCAAAATTAAATGCTTCCATTGTCATGAATTCGGGCACTATGCCACAAAGTGTCCACACAAGAATACAAGCAAGAAGGCCTCAGGAGGAGAAGTAGGTGAAGCCTTGGCTTCATAGCTCAAGCTTGACTTTACCCTCATTGAATGCATGGACAACACAATGATGGGGAGTGTGTGGTAATTGGACTCAAGTGCATCATTACACATGGTGGGGAATAGATACTTTTTCAGTGACCTAGAGGAAAAATACTTGTAGACACACATCAAAATGGAGAACGACAGAAGGTATAGTGCGACCAGGATTGGTACAGTCACCTTTCAGAGGGATTCGGGCTCCCCCCTTAGGATCAAGGATATCATGTTTGTTCTAGGCCTAAAGAAAAATCTCATCTCTGTTGCAATTTTGGAAGATTGTGGTTATGTTGTGATCTTCAGCAAAGGAAAGGCATTCATGAGAGACATAACCACGGGATAGGTGAAGTAGATCAAGGTTCATGTAAAGAACCTCTATAAGCTAGATGTGGAGGATTGTTTTGCATTAAGAACTAAAGCGGAGAAGGTGTAGAGTTGTGATGTCGGTGAACTTTAGCATAGAATAGTTGTCCATTTGCATCATGGCACCCTGAAGATCATGGAGCATATAACCACAAGCCTTCCCAAAGGAGAACTTGAGCTGCGGGATGTATGCAAAGGATGTACTTTGGGGAAGTACATAAAATCAACTTTACATGATCGAGATAGAAAAATGCATGCAGTCCTTGAAAGGATCCACTCTGATGTTTGTAGACCTTTCTTGAATGCCTCCACTCCTAGGCACAAATATTTTTTCATTTTTATTAATGACTTCTCACATAAGTGTTGGATCTTCTTCATGTGGAAGAAAGATGATACATACTCCAAGTTAGTAGAATTCAATGTATTGGTTGAGAAAGAAACCAACAAAAAGGTGAAGGCTCTTAGGAGCAATAATGGAAGTGAATACGTGTTGAATGAATTTAAAAAAAATTGTGAAAAAGAAGGAATTCAACAAGAGTTGACATCACCCCACAA
Organism: Pinus tabuliformis; assembly: GCA_031772625.1. NCBI lineage: Eukaryota > Viridiplantae > Streptophyta > Pinopsida > Pinales > Pinaceae > Pinus > Pinus tabuliformis. The sequence continues at coordinate 915,953,961 of CM062808.1, forward strand.
CCCACAGCAAAATGAGTTGGCTGAGAGAAAGAACCATAGCATTGTGGGAACCGCGAAGGTGATGCTGCACGACCAAGGCTTGTCTCTACATTTGTGGGTTGAGGCATGCAACACAACAGTCTATTTTCATAACTCGGTTCCTCATCGTATTATGGACATGATTACACCTGAGGAGTCTTTCTCGGGAGGAAGCCAGATGTGTCGCACTTCATTATTTTTGAGCCTCTATTTACTGCCATGTCTCCAAAGAATCAAGGAATAAGCTAGATCCAACAACAGAATTGGGGGTATTTGTGGATTACACAGAAACTCCCCACAACTAATGTCTATCCTTGACATCCCTCATAATGACAGTTGCGTGAAGGGATGTAAAATTTGATGATGAGAAAGCAATGCGGTGCTCTCTTGAGAGGGAGCTTTAGATCCCACAAGAGGAGGAGCTTTTAGATCCAAAGGAGGAACCTCAACAAGTTGTGGAGCAGCCACAAATTGAGGAGAAGAGATTAGATATGGCCACTCAAGCAAAACCATCTAAAGAGGGAAGAAAAATAACAAGGGAAGCTTAAATACTTGTGCAGGATGTCAGGGAGAATGTGGGTGCTCCTTCAAATCAGTGTAGGAATAGAAGGCCACCATATTGATACAATGGTTGTATGGAATTAATGACTGATCTTGTAGAGACCGAGCCATCCTCTTTCGAGGAAGTAGTATAGAAACATGTATGTGTAAATAACAGTGTTTGGGAAGTGGTCCCAAGACCAACAGATAAATTTGTTGTGGGTTCGTTATGGATCTTCAAGGTAAAGAAGGCAATAAATGGAAGCATAGAAATGTACAAGGCTAGATTTGGGGCCAAGGAGTAATCTCAAGTTTACAGGATTGACTATGAGGAGAACTTTCCTCCTATAGCAAGGTACTCCTCCATTAGATAAATTCTTGCTCTGGTTATGCAGACCGAGTGGAAGATCTGCCAAATGGATGTAAAAACAACATTCCTAAATGGAGTTATTGAGGAGGAGGTGTACATTGAGCAACCAGAAGGCTTTGAGACTTTTGATCAAGAGTCTCATGTGTACAGACTCAAGCGTGTGTTTTACGATCTTAAGTAAGCACACCATGCATGATACACAAGGATCAATATTTATCTCACCAGTTTAGGTTTCACCAAAAGTGAAGCGGCTGAAAAACTCTATCATATCTTGGTATAAGGTAAATTGTTGATTATTATCTTATATGTTGATGACTTTATTTTATCTGGTGACAAACAATTGATCAGATATTGCAAGGAGGACCTTGCAAGAGAATTTGAAATCAAGGACATGGGTCTCATGCACTACTTCCTCGCTTAGAAGTATGGCAAGGTGATGGGGAACTATTTTTCTCTCAAGGCATGTATGAAAATGATATACTACATAGGTTCCACATGGAGATTTGAAAACCCATGGAGACACCTCTAGCAACCAAATGGAGGAAGGAGGATACTGTTGGGTTGTGTTATATTCTTTCCACGACTAGCCCACGTAGTTAACCGAGGGTTAGAGGGGGGAGGTCATAGGGGGTTTGAGGTGTACCCGTAACCCCACTTTATGGGGTCCGAGGCAGCACCCTGGAAAATTTTGGTTTTAGACCCTATGTTAGGTTAGGCAGACCCACCTATGGTTTTGTGCATGATTTTTGCACATGTTTTTTTGGACGCGATGGTTTTCTGTCCTTGGTATTGGATGTGATGGTTTTCGGTCCATGGTAATGGATGCTTCGACATGTATAAATATGTATTATAACATTGAAAGGAACATAATGAAAAATCAAGCTGGTAGTCCCGGTTTTGGGATCCAGGGGAAAATCTTTGTGCATATGTGTTTTATGTGTTATGCTTTCGCATTGTTTATTCTCTGTGTTTTAGAATTCGTATGCAGGTAATTTCTATACGGGGTTAAAACCTACATTTAGTATCAGAGTTGTTTTGGCTTCAAGGGGATACCTTTGTTGCTGAGGGTTTCGCTTGGGCCTAGAGTAGACCCTGTTCAGTGGGAGATCTACGAGATCGATTCTGTTGGTGAAAGAAGATGGCGAGCAGTGGAAAGATAGAGATCGAGAAATTTAATGGTCAGAGTTTTGAGTTGTGGAAACTCAAGATGGAGGATCAATTGGTGGATAAAGATCAATGGATCGCGGTAGATCCAGATACTAAACCAACGGGAGTGTCTGATGAAGAATGGAATAAGTAGGATCAGAAGGAAAAGAGCACAATATGATTGTGTGTCTCAGATTCAGTATTGTTGAATGTATCAGGGGAAGCTACAGTGAAGGCTTTGTGGGACAAGTTAGGGACTTTGTACGAATCTAAGTCTCTGGTGAATAAACTGTTCCTGCAGAAAAAGCTATATAACCTGAGGATGAAAGATGGAGACTCAATGACAGAGCATCTGAATGCATTTAATATTGTGGCAAGTCAGTTAGCATCTGTTGATATTAAAATTTCAGATGAAGATAAGTGCATCAGTTTGTTGTGTTCTCTACAAGATTCATGGGATAGTCTGGTTATTGCAATAGGTAGCAATGCAATTGCCTCGCAGTTTGATGAAATAGTCTCATCCTTGCTAACGGAGGAGATGAGACGGAAAAGTATGGAGAGCTAGAATGGTGATGCCTTATCTGTATGAGGACAGTCGTAGAACAGAGACAAAAATAATTCATCGAGTGGGAGATCTAAATCTACAGGGAGATCTAAATCTCTAGGAAAACCTGTAAAGGTGGTGTGCTGGAAATGCGGAAAGGAAGGGCACTACAAAAGGGACTGTAAATCTAAATCTCTTGATAAAGGAAATGGATCTGATGATGCTCCTTTTGTAGAGGTGAAAACTACCTCAGATGAAGGTGGGGATGTGTACTTGGATTCTTCAAGTACACATGTAGATCATGAGGCATGGTTGATTGACTCAGGTGCATCTTTTCACTTCACTCCATATAAAGAATGGTTTTGCGAGTATGAGAAATACGATGGTGGTGATGTCTTCTTAGGGGATGATAGGAAGGCTAGAATTTTTGGTCACAGAAAAGTAAAGTTGAAGTAGCAATGTGGAAGGGTTAGAACACTTCCGGGTGTTCTACATATTCCTACATTGGCAAGAAATCTGATTTCTGTAAGCAAGGTGGATGATGCATGTGTAAAAACAATGTTCGAGAAGGATACCTACAAGATGATTCGGGGAGCATTGGTATTGATGCTGGGAGTTCAGATTGGAACTTTGTACGAGCTGCAAGGTAGCACTGTTGTTAATGGGTGCAACAGTTCTGTGGTTCCTGAAAGTGGAGCAGAAAATCTAGTGGTCTCTGGAAAGAAAACCATGTTGTGGCATCAAAGGCTTGGACATATTGGAGATAAGGGCCTTCGAATACTTCATGGTAAAGGTATGGTAGAAGGTATGAGTAATAGCTCTCTGGATTTTGATTTCTGTGAAAATTGTGTATATGGGAAGCAGAATCGGGTGAGTTTCCCCTCTGGTGGTAAGAGGGCGAAACAGATATTAGAGCTTGTGCACAGTGATGTGTTTGGCCCTGTGAAGGTTCCATCATTGGGTAAGTCTATGTACTATGTATCATTTATAGATGACTTCTCAAGGAATACAAGGATATATTTCCTTAAGAAGAAATCTGAAGTCTTTGACGGGTTTAAAGAATTCAAGGCTCTGGTGGAAAACCAGACAGAGAATAAGATAAAGGTGTTGAGGACAGATAATGGTGGAGAGTTTTGCAGTAAGGAATTTGAAGAATTCTGTAAGAAGTGTGGTATAGCACGGTAGAAGACTACTCCATATACACCTCAGCAAAATGGAATTGTAGAAAGAATGAACAAGATGTTGATGGAAAGGGAAAGAAGCATGCTCAGTGGTGTCGGGTTAGGACAAGAATTCTGGGCAGTGATAGTGGATACTGCATGTTACCTAGTCAATAGGTCACCTTCATCAGCGTTGGAGGACAAGACTCTACAAGAAATATGGACTGGTAAGAAACCTCTCTTTCACATCTAAGGGTATTTGGATGTGATGCATATGTACATGTTCCAAAGGAGAAAAGAACCAAGTTAGATAGTAAATCTGAAAAGTGCATCTTTATTGGGTATAAGGATGGTTTGAAGGGTTATAAGCTTTGGAACCCAGTGACAAGGAAGGTTGTGTACAGCCAAGATGTGTTGTTCAGAGAGGTGAAAGATGTTATTAAACATGAAGTCCAACCAAAGGAAGCTAAGAAGATAGAGTTTGAGCTAAAGGAGGAAGAATCAGACTCTACAACAGAGGAGGAATCAGAAGATGAAGAGCCACAAACTCTGGCTGTGAGAAGATTAGTTCGAGAATGAAGGCAGCTTGAAAGGTATACTCCATCTACTTTCTGTTCAAATTTTGCTTTGTCTATTACCGATCATGATCCCAGAACTGTGAAGGAAGCAGTGAATTTAGAGGATGGAAAACTCTGGAAAGAGGCCATGGTTGATGAAATGGCATCTTTGCACAAAAATGAGGCTTGGGATCTGGTGGAGTTGCCAACTGGAAGGAAACCCATTGGCAGAAAATGGGTTTTCAAGAAGAAGACAAATGCAGAAGGAAAGGTGGAGAAATACAAAGCTCGGTTGGTAGCAAAAGGTTATTCCCAGGTGTCGGGAATTGATTTTGGTGATACTTTTTCTCTTGTTGCCAAGGTAGCTTCTATTAGATTGCTATTATCTATTGTTGCTGCTTTTGATTTTGAGGTAGAACAGAAGTATGTGAAGACATCATTTCTTCACGGGGATCTAGAAGAGGAGATCTACATAAATAAACTTGAAGGTTTTGTGGTGAAGGGTAAGAAAGAACTGGTATGCAAGTTAAAGAAGTCTCTGTATGGGTTAAAACAGTCACCAAGTATGCGGTATCAAAAATTTGATACATTTATACGGAGACTTGGCTTCACCAGAAGCAAAGCATATCACTGTGTGTATTTTAAATTATTTGGTGACCGTGTTATTTATTTGGTCTTATATGTGGATGATATGTTGCTGGTTGGAAATGACAAAGAAATTATCTAGGATTTGAAGACCCAATTGTCCTCCAAATTCGACATGAAAGATCTTGGTGCTGCAAACTATATTTTGGGCATGGAAATTAAAGAGATCAGACAAAAAGGAAGCTCTGGTTAAACCAGAGGAAGTATGTCAAGACAATATTGTAGAGGTTTAATATGCAATATAGTAAACTGGTGAAGGTTCCTATTCCTATAGGTGTGAGGTTATCTGCTAAACAATGTCCCAAGACACAAGAAGAAGAAGAAGAGATGTCTCGTGTTCCATATGCAAGTGCAGTCAGTAGCCTGATGTATGCAATGGTCTGTGCTAGACCAAACATTGCACATGCAGTGGGAGTATTGAGCAGGTTTATGTCAAAACCAGGGAAGGAGCATTGGACAGCAGTGAAGCGGGTTTTCAGGTATTTGTGTGGCACTAGTGATTATGGTTTGTGCTACCAAGGAAGACTAGGATTGGATAGAGTGTTGGATATTCGTGGCTTTTTTGATGCAGACTGGGCTGGAGATCTAGATCAGAGGAGATCTACAAGTGGGTATGTGTTTAACCAATTTGGAGGTGCATTCAGTTGGATGAGGAAGAAACAATCTATAGTGGCACTATCAACTACAGAGGCAAAATACGTGGCATCCACTTATGCAAGCAAGGAAGCAATTTGGTTGCAAAGATTATGTTCAAGTATGGGGTTAGTACAGGGAGCTATAAGGATAGACTGTGACAGCCAAAGTGCAATTTTCTTGGCAAAGAACCCTACTTACCATTCAAAGACAAAGCACATTGATGTTCAATATCACTTTGTGAGGGATATGATAGAAGACAAAAAGGTGTTCCTGGTAAAGGTGGACACTTTGAAGAATACTGCAGATGCATTTAAAAAATATGTGAGCTCTGAGAAGTTCTCTTGGTGTAGAGAGACAATGGGAATTTCAAGGCTAGAAAATGACTAAGCTCTCATGTGGCCCCCTATGGAAAGAAAACAAGTGGGAGAATGTTGGGTTGTGTTATATTCTTTCCATGACTAGCCCACATAGTTAACTGGGGGTTAGAGGGGGGAGGTTACAAGGGCTTTGAGGTGTACCCATAACCCCACTTTATGGGGTCTAGGGTAGCTCCCCAGAAAATTTTGGTTTTAGACCCTATGTTAGGTTGGGCAGACCCACCTATGGTTTTGTGCATGATTTTCGCACATGTTTTTTTGGACGCGATGGTTTTATGTCCATGGTATTGGACATGATGGTTTTCGGTCCATGGTATTAGATGCTTCGGCATGTATAAATATGTATTATAACATTGAAAGGAACATAATGAAAAATCAAGCTGGTAGTCCCGGTTTTGGGATCCAGGGGAAAATCTCTATGCATATGTGTTTTATGTGTTATGCTCTCGCATTGTTTATTTTCTGTGTTTTAGAATTCGTATGCAGGTAATTTCTGTACGAGGTTGTAAATTTTTTATTATTGTCTTATATGTTGATGACTTTATTTTATCTGGTGACGAACAACTGATCAGATATTGCAAGGAGGACCTTGCAAGAGAATTTGAAATCAAGGACATGGGTCTCATGCACTACTTCATCGGCTTGGAAGTATGACAAGGTGATGGGGAACTATTTTTCTCTCTAGGCATGTACGAAAATGAGATACTATGTAGGTTCCACATGGAGATTTGAAAACCCATGGAGACACCTCTAGCGACCAAATGGAGGAAGGAGGATACCACTTCAGGTGAGGAAGTGGATGATACCATTTATCAGAAGCTAGTGGGTTCACTAATGTACCTTTTGAACACGCGACCAGATATGTGCTATGTAGTCAACCAACTGAACCAAGTTATGGTTAGGCCAACCAAATCATTTTGGAGGGAATCTAATCATGTTCTACGATACCTCAGAGGCACTACCTAGTTTGGAATATGGTACAGACGGACAAATGGAGTGAAGTTGTGTGGCTCCATAGATGCAGATTGGGCAGGAAGTCCATCAAACCAAAAGAGTACATCAGGTGGAATTTTCAGTGTTGGGTCTACAGTTGTTTCTTGGTACAACAAGAAGCAAAGATCTGTGGAATTGAGCTCAGCAGAAGCATAATACATGGCTGCAAGTCATGTAGCATGTGAGGCGATCTGGATGAGAAAGATACTTATTTGATTGTTTGGTCAGATGATGGATCCAACTGTGATCTACTGTGATAATTAGAGTTGCATCAAGCTCTTTGAGAATCTTGGTTTTCACGATCAACCCAAGCATATAGATATTCGATATAACAATTATGATATTTCGCACAGAGGCGGATAATGTTTTTGCAGTACATTCCGAGGGAGGAACAAGATGTTGAAATTTTGAAAAAGGTATTGTCAAGAGGGAAGTTGATCTAGGTGACTCTAGAAAGGCCCAAAAATAAAAGTATTCAAAATTTACCAAAATCAAGAACATATCATAAAGCTCATCTTCCTTATTCCAACGGTGCAAATGACACCTCAATCCAAGTTCGTATGCGAAAGTTATGCTCAATCAAAGTTTCAGACAAATTGGGAAAAAATCAAAGTCAAAGTCAACATTATGTTACATGGTAGGATGTATAGATGACACATGGAATCAAATACAACAGGCCTAGTGGGGCCCATAGAGATAATGTGGTAACCCAGTCAACAAACCAGGTGTACCCACAAGCAGATGATGTGGCAACACCATGAGTCAACACATGGCAAGTAAGTGACAAAAGTGTCATATGATGTGGACCAATGAGAGCCTACCACATGGACCAATCACATGGTGCCACATGCCACCTCAAATTAGGCCCAAGTAGCCTTGGCATGGTGCAACTGCCATTTTTGTCTTATTCTCATGGTTTGGGGAGTTGTTACAATATGGACATATGTTTACAATATATTATATGGTTTGAAAACTATATTAAAGTCAAAATTGGGCTTTAAAACCATATTAAAAAAAGATCGGGAGTCGATGGGTTTTGAACCCAAAACCTCTCCAACAACAAGCTACTTGACATGATTATGCCAACCATTATGCCAACCACACACTTTTGTCTTATTCTCCCTCACACTTTGTTATAAAATGTCATTCAAATGGTTCAAAGGGAACCATGAAGAATACACAAGCGATGAGGGCATAGACAGGTCAATGAAGACATGAATCTCAAGAATATTTTAGGAATATTTTTGGAGAATATTTCAAAGAATATTCTCTATGAGGAATCTTTGAGAAATCTTTAAGATTCCCCGGGGGTAGAATTTTGAAGGTGTGAGAAATATGTCAAGTTTATACTCATTTGAAATAGTTTTACACAAGGAACATAATGGAATTATCAGTTTATTCATCTGAGCAACCAAATTTCAGTTAGCTTGCATAATATAATATTTGAATAATCTATGAGATTTCCTTGGAGCCCATATTTAACCGATTCAGAAGGGGTTCAATTTTACAGTCATATTTCACCATTTTTCACCAGGAATTCAATCGTGCAATTTATGTCTTCAATAGAGGTGTGCATTTCTAGGCCATCCCTAAATGTAGAGGTATAAGATGCGCTGATGCCATGTATTTTTTTATGTTTGTCGATATGATGCTTTGATGTTGAGATCCTTGTTTTCCATTTTGTTGGAGGATCCTTGCATGCCACTTCATATGAGATTTTGATATTTTGTCATGTTTAAGGAGAGCTTATATGAGTGAGAGTTATTATAGGAGAACGTCTCATTGATAGATATGCCACTCTAAGTTACAGGAGTTCTTCCTTGTATTTACAATGAATTCATCGTGTACTCATCATCATCTTGCAACATTTAATCAAGCGGCCTCCCCACCCTTGACACCGAGCCTGGAGATGTAACCCACACTAGGTGAACTTCAATATCAACTTGTGTGTTTTCATTGATTTGATGGTTGTCATTATGTTTCCTCTTATTTAAAGTATGCACATGGGTTTTTCCATACTCTTTCACATGAAATTTTGCTAACATCATAGAAGTAAAATATCTTGGTTAATTTTGGTAGCTGAGAAAATCTTGATCAAGTTTGGTATCAGAGTGCTCTTCTTGTTGATGTGATTTGAAAGTATATGATAACTAGGGAAAAGATCCAAAGAGGTGAAGGAAAACTTAAGTGCTTTGATTCAGAAGCGAGGCATGTAGCACGAAGAAGGAAAATGGCAGACAAAGATGCTTGGTTGGAGGAAGAGTGTAATTATCACAAGGCTTTCTACACCATGGTAGGAAAAATGGAAAAATTGTTTGTAGAGTATGAGAAGACAATGGTGGAACCAAAGAAGAAAGAAGGACCATATTATCATTCCTCTGTAAATCGTGAAGGAAGAGGAGAAGAGCCTCCTAAACCTCCCTATCCATATGCTAGTGAATGCTCCACTTCTTTCTCATCTCTCAATCAATGACAAATTATGGGAGAACATCACAACATCCCAATGATAGTGAGGATTCCACAAGAAGTTTTCCTCATCACGGATTCATCAAGAAAAAGTGTTCAAAGAATATCCTGAAAGTTTGGAGGAGAAAGAATCATTGTAGTCACTACAACAAGGATGGACATCAGAGAGCCACATGTCAGATACTCCATGACCAGAAAGAACCTATGAAGGAACCAACTGGTGAAGTTTTTCAACAAGTAAATCAGTCACAGGGATGACCCGTTCACTTTGAGAGATGGTTTTAATATCTTTTCATGGCCTCATTTTGTAAATCACATGTTATGAGATATTTGTAAAAGTGATGAAGTGTTTTTCATCACTTATGAATGCAACATAGTGAGCTTTTAGGCCTTTTTGTTGATAGTTGGGGTGTTATGATTTTGATGTAAACTTGACTAAAGAGTGTGTGTTATAAACTCTTGAAAAGTATGGGTTTTTCTTGGGTCATGTTTGGTCTTGTAAGGGAACATGTATTTTGCAAGATTGTACTACATGTTTGCATAGGTTACAGGTGTCGGGTCATCACTTATGGCTCTAAAGAAAAAAGGTTAAGGAGAAGGAAGTGTGGTATGTTAGGGAACTTGTTATGTAGATGAGGGGGTACAAAAGATTATAGATAATGTTCATGATTTTGGAGAAACAAAAGCTCCTTAGTGGGGAGGAATGATCACGTTAGCTCCAGCAAGGATTAAAATTAAAGTCTTTGGATTTTACTGAAGCTAAGACCACAGCGTAGAGATTGTCTTCCTAATTCCAATGGCGTAAACAATACCTCAATTTGATTTTGTATGCGAAAATTATGCTCATCCAAAGTTTCAGACAAATTGGGAAAAAGACAAAGTCAAAGTCAACATTCTACCACGTGGCAGGCCGTATAGATGACATGTGGAATCAAATTCAACATGCCTAGTGGGACCCATATATCTAATGTGGCATCTCAGTCAGCAAGCCAAGTAGACCCACAAGTAGATGATGTGGCAGCACCACGAGTTGACACATAGCAAGTGACAAAAGTGGCATATAATGTGGACCAATGAGAGTTTGCCACATGGCCTAATCACATGGTGCCACACGGCACCTCAAATTAGGCCCCAGTGGCCTTAGCATGGTGCAACCTCAATTTTTGTCTTATTCTCATGGTTTGGGGAGTCGTTACAATATGGACATACATTTACCATATATTATATGGTTTTAAAACTATATTAAAACCAAAATTGGACTTTAAAAATATATTAAAGAAAAATTGGGAGTCAACCCAAAACCTTTCCAACAACAAGTTACTTAATATGAATATGCAAAATGTTATCCATGATAACCCTTAGAAATAATTTTTAGTTTGATTAGTCATTTTTTATAAGGTTTTTCACCACTTCTCTTTGCATCTATCTATTGCTTTTCTAAAAAAGGTTGTTGTGCTTTACATTTTGGAGATTAAAGGAAGAAGAACAGGTCCAGTTTAAATTATTTTTGAGAAATTCCCATATTCTCTAAAACCAATCCCATTTCATCCTTTGTTTTTAAAACTCTATCCATTTCCATTCATTATTAATATTCCAACTCTATCTGCATTAATCCATTTAACACTAAGAAATCATGTCATAGTCCTTTTAAAGGGATGGGACCCACAAACCATATCGCTACTAGCCCCTTCCCTTTTGCGATACAATATCCTCCTGTCTCCCTTTTCCTTTTGCGATTACAATATCACAAATCACAAAGTCTCTCCTCCACCGATATCACAAGTCCTCCCTTCTGATTGTGATATCGCATAAGTCTCGTCACCACTCCTCCACCAATATCGCAAGTCCTCCCTGCCGATTGCGATATCACATAAGTCCCATCACCACTCCTCCGTCGATATAGCAAGTTCCACCTTCCAATTGTGATATTGTAAGTCCCTTCTCTGATTTTCGATTGTAATAAAGTCCTCCTCACCGATTGTGATATCGAAATCGGGGATCGCACAAAAAATAACTCCCTCCTCCGTTGAACTCCCTTCCGACTTGGGATTGCAATGGACCCAAAAGGTTATGTATTATGGTTTTGAGAAATTCCAGGTCCGACATATTGGGAAATCACCATAAAAATGGTGTTAAAGTATCTTTTCACTTTCTAATGGCAATATATGATTCTTGGTTCTGAATGTGATATTATATGTGTGTCATGTTTTATTGAAGTTTCGCATCTGGAAAATTGGCAAGCACTATGAAACATGGTAAAAGGGCCTCTCCTATATTGCGATTGTGATAACAACATTCATGGATTAATGGCCCAGATTAAATTAGCCCATAACAATGGCTCAGATTAAATCAGCTCGGAACAATGGCCCAGATCAATGAACATTAAAATATCCATTTAGCTTCTGCTCAATGGGACAACGAGGGTGTTTTTTGGCATATATCCAGCAACATGGTCATCAAACTGAATGCAGAGAAAAGAGGCCAACAAGACACAAAGGACAGTGAAGGCACTTTCAAACACATTTTAATCAACAAACAACACACCTACCAATAGGACAAACAACATTACTTATTTAAAGGCCCAGAAACAACACCGAATGATTTAAAAGGTCAGATTTTCTGGATTTCCACAAATACAATGCTAACATTACAAACAGTTACAATTTTTTCCTAAATTATTGTAACAGTTAGATAAATTATGTTTAGATGTGACTCCTATTTGTATTCAAACTCTGTTAAAACAAAAAATCCCTATGAAAATTTTGTTAGTTAGAAGAAAAGCAGGAACAGGTCCCTAGAACAATGAATCGAATTTGGCCCATGTGGCAAGATATGCAAAGAGATATTTTCTCATTAAATAAGTAGATTTTCGACTCTGAGAAGTATGGATGGAGAATGTGAAGAACTAACCTTCTGTAATATTTTGATATTTTAATAGAAAATCTGTAGCAACTTTGTTTTTGTACCTGGGATTCATGTCATGGCTTTTATGGGTTTTTATCATATTGTTTCAAGTTTTACATGGTATCTTGATTACTTGGAAATCTGTCAAACTGCACCAATTTCCTTCATTTACTGTGTATGAGTGTGGGTGTTCATTTGTATCATTTTCAAAGTCATAGATGCCTCAACTTCCATTAAACACTTTTTTTTATCATAATTTGTTTTAATTTGACTCCATGCTCAATGGTGGCAGTCATCACATTTTTTCTTCATCTACAAAATCACGAAAAGAGATTAGAGTTAGCCATCTTAATTTTGAGTTTATCATAGTCATTTATGAATATTTTGAGAGAGCCCTCTCAGATTGGAAGGACTAACTTTCAGTCAAAAGTTGTTTCAAAATAGTTACACTTGCTTGAAGGTTGATACAGCCCAACCCTTCCAGCCCAATGATAACATTTTGGTGCATCTGTCGGGAGCCAAAAATCTCCTTTTCCCGGATTTTCTTTGAGTCTCTTCATTCTGATTCCTGAGGGGAATAGAAAATCAGAGTTTTCTGAAGGTTTTGATATTACCCTAGCGACTCCAATTTCAAAATATCCAAAAGATTGAAGTTTCATGGTGACTCCACTGCTTGAATATTAGTAGCTTGAAGAAGTTCCAAGATGAGTTCTATTGTACGAATAAATTCCAGGTATGCTCCTATGGATCAGTCTCACATCTATGGTTTTCCAAATACTATGCCTTGTGTTGATTGGTCAACCCATATTCCCATATTTAAAGATGAAAAGAAAGATGTTGTTGGTCTACATTTGGTTAAATTCCATATACATGTATGTAGACTGTGGGTTGAGTTTCCTAAGGATTGTCTCATAAAGATGTTTATAGCTAACCTTAAGACAAAGTTAGAGTATAATGGTATGAAGGGTTTCCATGAGGAAGCTTGTGTTCTCTTAAATATTTCCATAGAATATTTTTTGGACATTATCAGAAGTCTCAACCTTCATCACCACTATTTCAAGACTATTGTAATTTTTGGAAAGGTTTCATTCAATATCTTGAAAGTATTAATGATGATGTAGAATGTATGGATGATGAGGAGATGTTAGAGTAACTTTATGAATTTTCTTCTCAAGATAGTCGTCATGATGACCAAGAAGTTCTCCAACAAACAGATGTCTCTTCTTCAATTGAAGATGAAATGGATCAGCAATTTGACAGTCAAGTCATATTACGTGAAATCCATGAGGATTTGCAGCCTTTTCAATCTATATGAAATCAAAGGTATGAGCCAAATCATTCAAATTGTTTTTCAGCCTATTCCTTTTCTGAGATTTTATGTTAAGAATAAACCCTCAAGATCAAGTCGTTTAAAATACATGCATGAAAATTCTGGATAGTGAGGTAACATGTGATGAAAGTTGTCTACCTAGACAAGAACTTGTTTCCGTTAATGATGTTCTCTCGTTGAAGTGCGTGAAAGTTCACTTTTAGGTAAACTTGAGTTACATAAAGAACTGAATATACAGGTTTTACCTATTCTTTTTTAGGATCATAAAAATGACACAAATGATATGCATAGAGTTGTTTGCATATGAGTTGTTAGTGTTCAAAATCAAGATGACATTCCTCAAGAAAAAATACCAAAGGTTATATATGATTTATTTGATAAGAAAAAGATTAGTTTTGATGCACACGATGTGGATGTCATTTTGAAGATATTCAAAGATGCATGGATATTTTTATTGATTTACATGGAAGGGAAGACAAATCTATTGTTGACTTTTTATTTGATGGTGTTCTTGGAATTGAATACATGGGACAACAAAGGCCATCAGTTATGAATGAATTTATTCATCATGGTGTTACTCAACAAGAAAAGGTTATTTTTCATGATTATCAAGATCGTTTGGTATTTTTTCCCTGATTGGGGTGACAGAGGATGTAAAACGCCATAATGGCGATGTCAGAAGAAGCACAGAGTGAGGACTGGCCATAGCAGTTCGCATGAGGGAAAGAATGAACGTGGAGAGGTACCGCCAATTGATTAGGAGAAGTGGCATATGGAATGTCAGGGTGAAGAGAGGTGGGAAGGATGGTGATGAAGGCAGGATGGGACAACAGGGTGGTGGCAAGCGATATGAAAGGTGGAGTAAGGCAGCTAGAAAGGATAGAAGGAGAGGGAGCGGAAGGAGTGGGACGAGGAATCCAAGCATTCAACCAGCGTTCAGGAAGCGAATCACCAGGTATATATACTATTATCTCTTTGTAATTCGATTTGCCAACTGTAGAATGCTGGGGGGGTTAGAACCAGGGGTATGGGGGCGAAGGAAGGTCTTGTTGCGGGCATTTAGTTATGTACCCAGTATGTGTCCTTTGGGAAGGATGAGCTCTGGAGTTCGGCTCTGAGGCAGGAGAGGGGTAAGGGCATAGTTAATGATAGGAAGAGGAAGGAGGAGTCCCAAGCCTTGGAAATAAAGGGAACCAGCGAGAGGGACAAGGAGAATGTGAGAGTGGCAAGTCTGGAAAGATTATCCAGGCAGGGAGGCCAGGTAGGGGAGGGAAACTTGGGTTGAGGAAGAGAGCGGGGCTGGGAGGGTGAATCAAATGAGAACCCCAGAAAGTTGCCAAAGATATCCCAAGAGGATATCACTGACTGTAAAGAGAGAGGAGCCAGAGTGCATGGGAGGAGGGGAGATAATTCTGAGATTTTGACTCATGGATTTACCATGCTGAGGAACTCCTGAGCAGGGGAAATCAGAACTATATTGGGGGACCGTGAAAGTGAAGGAGAGCTCAGTATCAGAAATCTGAGTGAGAAGAAGGAAAGGGGGAATAGGTAGAGGGGAGGGAATAACCCCCCAGAAGACCTAGGAATAAGGAAGTGTAGACACAAATAGAAAATGCCCGAGTTTATGGGTATTTGGATGGAAGATGATTTCATCCTGACCCATCACTGTTCTTCTTGTGAACAGATAGAGGGGAGCAGAGATATGGCAAGGTCAGCCCGTGGTTGTGGTAGGGTTGCAGAGGAAAGACAAACAATAGTCTGGGGCCCAAGGTCAGTAACACCCCTGGAAAAAGAAGGGGTCGTCATCCAATGGACGATACAGTTCATGAAGCGGCAAAAGAATACATGAGGGACACAGACGAAGGCATCAGAAAAAATAATTGGCGAGATGGAAGATAGTGCGAAGGAAGAAGATTTTGAGGAGGAGATGGAAGAGTGGCGGGATGTTATTATTAGAAAATTATATATTACGGAGCAATGGAACACATAAAATATTGCAGAAATATAAACACAGAAAACGCACAAAACAAGAGAGACACAGCTATACGTGGTTCACCTAGTTTGGGCTACGTCCACCCCGAACAGCCAGTCCTTCCTTTCTATTATCCAGCAAAATGAAGAGACACAACCTACAACAAATCCGTTGTAATATCCCCTATTTTCTCTCACAGTCTCACCTTTCTATTTCTCACTCATAGAATACACATCTATCACACAGCCTCAAATACAATACCCTCATACAAAGAGAGGGGTTGCCTTCTAGGGCAAAAAACCCCCCTAAACTAAACATAAGTTCTACCGTCAGATCATCCGCCTAATGAACGGCCCAGATTGACTAGAAATTACTATACTTTTACAAGGCAATTTTACAGCTGTTTTTAGCTTCGGGGGCGCTCCACCCGAAACCCCCCGCCAGGGGGGGGGCTCCAAAGGTCGCAGTTGCCCCCCCTTGGACCCCTCCTACAGCGAATATTTTACGGGCAGCGTTGCCGCCCCCATTTCGAACTGGGGTCCTATGTGGCGATACCTTTGAATATAGAAGATAATCAGGCTCCACACCCAACAGTTATATCAGACCCTGGAAACATGAGAGGAAGGATGTCTCAGTACAAGCAGACGCTGCACTTATATTGGCTCATGAAGTGGATGACGTGTAAGGCAGTGAAGCAAGTCTCAATGGGTATGGCTTTAATAATCAGGGACATGCCTAATTACAAACGGGACTTATAGACTATTCAATTTCAACTATGCAAACAAGATATGTGACTGGAACGCATAGAGGGACACATCCCCAATATAGTGGACAAGACACCAGTGCATGGCAGATCAGCAACGGACCCAACAGTGGTCGAACTAGACCAAGATGAACGAGACGAGTAGACTGAGCCTATGTTCTCAGGACATTATTGTTTTTTAGCTGCAGGTTGCTTTATATATTTGCATGTTTATGGGAACAGTAGATAAAAACTTTATTTTCAATAGTTTTGTTTACATAGCATGGTTAGAAAGACTTCAAACTTATCAATTTTGGATGGCATATGTTATGTATAGGTGGACAAAAAGCTTGGTTTCCCACTGGGCAAGCTAAGGTCACCTATGGACAGTAAGTGTATTCAACTTGTTGATTATAAATAGAAAAGGACCTACCGAAGCTTACAAAAAAAAAATATCATTTGGTATTTTTATTCCAGTCATCATTGAAGGTGGAGTTTCTTTCATTTACAAGCTCAAGTGATGGATTCAGTTTTTATTCTGAGTTGTCAATAGATGATCCACTACTAATTTTTTTCAAGCATAGTAAAGGAGCCCAGGTGTTGGATCAACTCTTTGATTGGTTATACTGCAGGTTTCATGTTGCCTGAATTAAGCAGGTGGATATTCAGATGTTAGAGTAGGGTTATTGGTACATAAATAAGCTTTTTGGGCAAGCATTTCCTTTAGCTTTAAGAAACATTTTGCAGTTGTCAGTTTTAGTTTGTACAGTAGTTTAATATCATATTGCAATAGTATTCGTTGGTTTGCAGTTTGATTTTCAGTTTGGTGAGTGGGTTTGAATGTAGTCTTCAAATTGGGATCGACATAATGGTTAGGAAACTGGTCTATTGGTTCTTTGCTGCACCACACAGGCACGACATCTCCATTGGAGCCATTTTTATCCATGATAACCCTTAGAAATAATTTTTAGTTTGATTAGTCATTTTAGATAAGATTTTTTACCACTGCTATTTGCATCTATCTGTTTCTTTTTTGAAAAAGGTTTTTGTGCTTTGCATTTGGAGATTAAAGGAGGAAGAACAGGTCCAGTTTAAATTGTTTTGGAGAAATTCCCATATTCTCTAAAACCCATCCCATTTCATCCTTTGTTTTTAAAACTCTAGCCATTTGCATTCATTATTAATATTCCAACTCTAGTTTCAATAACCAATTTAACACTAAGAAATCATGTCGCAGTATTTTTAAAGGGATGGGACCCACAAAACCATATCTCTATCGGCCCCTTCCCTTTTGCGATACAATATCCTCCAATCTCCCTTTTCCTTTTGCAATTACGATATTGCAAATCGCAAAGTATCTCCTTCACCGATATCACAAGTCCTCCCCGCCTATTGCAATATCACATAAGTATCGTCACCACTCCTCTGTTGATATTTCAAGTCCTCCCCACCAATTATGATATCGCATAAGTCTCATCACCACTCCTCCGTTGATATTGCAAGTTCCACCTGCCAATTGCGATATCATAAGTCCTTTCTCCAATTGTTGATTTCCATAAAGCTTTCCGATTGCAGTAAATTCCTCACTGTCGATCAAAAGGGGAGGGAATAACCCCCCATGAGACCTGGGAATAGGGAAGTGCAGACACAAATAGAAAATTCCTGAGTTTATGGGTATTTGGATGGAAGATGATTTCATCCTGACCCATCACTATTCTTCTTGTGAACAGATAGAGGGGAGCAGAGATATGGCAAGGTCAGCTCGTGGTCATGGTAGGGTTGCAGAGGAAAGACAAACAATAGTCTGGGGCCCAAGGTCAGTAACACCCCTGGCAAAAGAAGGGGTCGTCATCCAATGGATGAGACAGTTCATGAAGCAGCCAAAGCATACATGAGGGACACAGATGAAGGCATCAGAAAAAAAAATTGACGAGATGGAAGATAGTGCGAAGGAAGAAGATTCTGAGGAGGAGATGGAAGAGTGGCGGGATGTTATATCAGACCCTGGAAACATGAGAGGAAGGATGTTCCAGTACAAGCAGACGCTGCACTTATATTGGCTCATGAAGTGGCTGACGTGTAAGGCAGTGGACCAAGTCTCAATGGGTATGGCTTTAATAATCAGGGACATGCCTAATTACAAACGGGACTTGCAGACTATTCAATTTCAACTCTGCAAACAAGATATGTGACTGGAACGCATAGAGGGACACATCCCCAATATAATGGATAGGACACCAGTGCATGGCGGATCAACAATGGACCCAGCAGTGGTCGAACTAGACCAAGATGAACGAGACGAGTAGACTGAGCCTATGTTCTCAGGACATTATTGTTTTTTAGCGGCATGTTTCTTTATATATTTGCATGTTTATGGGAACAGTAGATAAAAACTTTATTTTCAATAGTTCTGTTTACATAGCATGGTTAGAAAGACTTCAAACTTATCAATTTTGGATGGCATATGTTATGTATAGGTGGACAAAAAGCTTGGTTTCCCACTGGGCAAGCTAAGGTCACCTATGGACAGTAAGTGTATTCAGCTTGTTGATTATAAATAGAAAAGGACCTACCGAAGCTTACAAAAAAAAATATCATTTGGTATTTTTATTCCAGTCATCAATGAAGGTGGAGTTTCTTTCATTTACAAGCTCAAGTGATGGATTCAGTTTTTATTCTGAGTTGTCAATAGATGATCCGCTACTGATTTTTTTCAAGCACAATAAAGGAGCCCAGGTGTTGGATCAACTCTTTGATTGGTTATATTGCAGGTTTCATGTTGCTTGAATTAAGCAGGTGGATATTCAGATGTTAGAGTAGGGTTATTGGTACATAAATAAGCTTGTTGGGCAAGCATTTCCTTCAACTTTAAGAAACATTTTGTAGTTGTTAGTTTTAGTTTGTACAGTAGTTTAATATCATATTGCAGTAGTAGTCGTTGGTTTGCAGTTTGATTTTCAATTTGGTGAGTGGGTTTGAATGTAGTCTTCAAATTGGGATTGGCTTAATGGTTAGGAAACTGGTCTATTGGTTCTTTGCTGCACCACAGCGGCACAACATCTCCATTGGAGCCATTTTTATCCATGATAACCCTTAGAAATAATTTTTAGTTTGATTAGTCATTTTAGAT
Organism: Pinus tabuliformis; assembly: GCA_031772625.1. NCBI lineage: Eukaryota > Viridiplantae > Streptophyta > Pinopsida > Pinales > Pinaceae > Pinus > Pinus tabuliformis. The sequence goes on from CM062808.1 coordinate 915,973,491, forward strand.
AAGATTTTTCACCACTGCTATTTGCATCTATCTGTTTCTTTTTTGAAAAAGGTTTTTGTGCTTTACATTTGGAGATTAAGGAGGGAAAACAAGTCCAGTTTAAATTGTTTTGGAGAAATTCCCATATTCTCTAAAACCCATCCCATTTCATCCTTTGTTTTTTAAACTCTAGCCATTTGCATTCATCATTAATATTCCAACTCTAGTTGCATTAACCGATTTAACACTAAGAAATCATGTCGCAGTCTTTTTAAAAGGCTGGGACCCACAAAACCATATCTCTATTGGCCCCTTCCCTTTTGCGATACAATATCCTCCAATCTCCATTTTCCTTTTGCAATTACGATATTGCAAATCGCAAAGTATCTCCTTCAACGATATCACAAGTCCTCCCCACCTATTGCAATATCACATAAGTCTCGTCACCACTCCTCTGTTGATATTGCAAGTCCTCCCCGCCGATTGTGATATCGCATAAGTCTCATCACCACTCCCGCGTTGATATCGCAAGTTCCACCTGCCAATTGCGATATTATAAGTCCTTTCTCCAATTGTTGATTTCCATAAAGCTTGCCAATTGCAGTAAATTCCTCACCGTCAATCGCAAGTTAAGGTCCCCCCCCACCCCCCCACCGATTGTGATATCGCAATCGAGGACCTCACAAAACATAACTCCCACCTTTGTTGAACTCCCTTCCAATTTGCGATTGCAATGGACCCAAAAGGTTATGTTTTATGGTTTTGAGAAATTTCCGGTCCGAAATATTGGGAAATCACCATAAAATCAGTGTTAAATCCCCTTTTCATTTTCCAATGGCGATATATGAGTCTTGGTTTTGGATGTGATATTTTATGTGTGTCATGCTTTATTGAAGTTTCATGTTTGGACAATCAACAAGCACTATGAAGCATGGTAAAAAGGCCCCCTCCTGTATTGCGATTGCGATAAAAAAGGCTTGGATCAATGGCCTAGATTGAATCATCCCAGAACAACGACCCAGATCAACGAACATTAAAATATCCATTTTGCTTCCACTCAGTGGGACAACAAGGGTGTTTTTTCAGCATATATCCAACAGCATGGCCATCAAACAAAATGCAGAGAAAAGAGAACAACGAGACACAAAGGACAGTGAAGGTGCTTTCGAACACGTTTTAATTAGCAAACAACACACCTATTAGTAGGACAAACAATATTGTTCATTTAAAGGCTCGGAAACAACACCGCGGGATTTGAAAGGTTGGATGTTCTGAATTTCGACAAATACAGTGCCAACATTACAAACAGTTGCAATTTTTTCCTAAATTATTGTAAGAGTTAGACAAATTCTATTTAGGTGTGACTCCTATTTGTATTCAAACTCTGTTAACACAAAAATTCCCTATGAAAACTATGCTAGTTAGAAGAAAAGAAGGAACAGGTCTCTAGAACAATGAATCAAATTTCGCCCAGGTGGCAAGATATGTAAAGAGATATTTTCTCTATAAATAAGTAGATTTTCGACTCTGAGAAGTATGGATAGAGAATGTGAAGAGCTGACCTTATGTAATATTTTGATCTTTTAATAGAAAATTTGCAGTAACTTTGCTTTTGTACCTGAGATTCATATCATGGATTTTATGGGTTTTTATCTTATTGTTCTAAGTTTTACATAGTATCTTGATTACTTGGAAATCTCTCAAAATGATCCATTTTCCTTCATTTATTGTGTATGATTGTGGGTGTTCATTTGTATCATTTTCAAAGTCATAGATGCCTCAACTTCCATTAAACACTGTTTTTTTATCGTAATTTGTTTTAATTTGACTCCATGCTCAATGGTGGCAGTCATCACATTTTTTCTTCATCTACAAAATCACAAAAAGAGATCAGAGTTAGCCATCTTAATTTTGAGTTTATCATAGTCATTTATAAATATTTTGAGAAAGCCCTCTCAGATTGGAAGGACTAACTTCCAGTCAAAAGTTGGTTTGAAATAGTTACACTTGGTTGAAGGTTGATACAGCCCAACCCTTTCTAGCCCAGTGATAACACAAACCATTATGCCAACCACACACTTTATCTTATTCTCCTTCACACTTTGTTATAAAATGTTATTCAAATGGTTCAAAGGGAACCGTGAAGAATACATGAGAGATGAGGGCACATATAGGCCAATCAAGACATGAATATCAATAATATTTTAGGAATATTGTTAGAGCATATGTTAGGGAATATTTTGAAGAATATTCCCTCTAAGGAATCTTTGAGGATTATTTAAGATTCCTTGGGGGAATAATTTTGAAGGTGTCAGAAATATGTTGAATTTATACACATTTGAACTAGTTTTCCATAAGGAATGGAATGAAATGATCAATTTATTCATCTGAACAGTTGAATTTCAGTCATCTTGCAGAATAAAATCTTTGAGGAATCTATGATATTCCTAGGGAGCCTGGATTTAACTGATTCAGAAAGGGGTCAAGTTTATAGTCAGATTTCATGATTTTTGTCAAGAATTCAATCATGCAGTCTATTTCTTTAGCAAAGGTGTGTATTTTCAGTCCATCCCTAGATGTGGAGGTATAAGATGCACAGGTGCCATGCATTTTTTGATGTTTGTCAAGATTATACTTTGATGTTGAGATATTTGCTTTCCATTTTGTTGGAGGATCCTTGTATTCCACTTCATGTAGAGTTTGATATTTGTTCATGTTGAAGGGGAGCTTATATGAGTGAGAGTTCTTATAGAAGAACATTTTGTGGAGAGATATGCCAATCTAAGTTAAGGGAGTTCTTCCTTGTATTGACAAAGAATTCATCATGTGCTCATCATCATCTTGCAACATTTAATGAAGTGACCTCCCCACTCTTGACATCGGGCCTGGAGACATAACCCACATTGGATGAACTCCGTTCTCAACTTTTGTGTGTTCCTTAATTTGACGATTTCCATTATGTTTCCTCTTATTTAAAGTATGCACATGTGTTTTTTAATACTCTTTCACATGCAATTTTGCTAACATCACAGAAGAAAAATATCTTCGTTAATTCCGGTATCTAAGAAAATCTAGATCATAAGTTCGAGTTCCATAGGTGCGGGATAGGGGTGGTTGATAATCACTTTCTTGCTAAGAGGGAGTGTTGAAAAATGCAACATGAAATTCTCAATTTTATTTTGCCTTGAGTAAATTGAGAAAATTTGAATTCCACATTAGCATACAACTTGGATAATATTAACTTGTGTGACATGGCTTGTGTCACCCATTTAATCAATAAATTCAAGTAGGAGGAGTTAGAGTTATGTTATGCATGCATGATTGCTAATTTGTAGCAATCAAGGTCAGTTATCTCAGGTTATTTTTATTTAAACTAGTTCCAACTTTTGGAGGACTAGTGGAAGCTCAGTTAAGTAGTGGGACTTCAGTCAAATTCAGTGATAATCTAATTAACTTATCAATCAGCCCAAAATAGCTAGTGGATGTAGAGAATTTGAGTTACCTAGTTGAGGTGGAGATTACAAGGCAGTGTAACATAAATTGTAGACTAGTCTTGACTATATAGGTGTTGCATGCAGTCAGAGGATAAGCCTAAAGGAGTTGCGCAATTAATTTGAGGAATTTCCTAAATAAGAGGGGCCCAATTACTCAAGGAATGATGCAAGGAAATAGGAGCTCAAGAAAAGGCAAAATTTGACTAAGTCTGGGTTAGAGCCTTTCAATGAGAAGAGAGATAGCTTATGCACTTGTAGTTTTTCCTTAGTTGAGCAAAGAAATTGTAATACATATCTATTCTTCTAATTTAATGCAAGCGGGCATTGGGGTTTTTAGCAATTTGTTTTCCCCAAGAAAAATATATGTTGCATGTTTGTGATTTCTTATTGCATGTCTAAAATTTTGTTCTAGATTGTGAATTAATTTCCGCAGAACATTAGAGTATGTTTGTGTCTTGTGATCTTGATAAAAATTCCATGAGCAACTGTAAATCTACATCGTAATATATATATATATAATATATATATATATATATATATATATATATATATATATATGGGATAATTAAGTTATGAGGACACTTGTCGATTAGATTGTTATTAAAAAAATTCATTGTTATTAGAAAGAATACAACAACTAATAGAAATCAAACAAGGAATGATTATAGGTTAATAAAATACTTATTATTAAAAATAAGTATGATAATAAATGGAAAGAAAATAATAATTATGGAAAAATCCATATATTTTTTTTTTTGGATAATTAATTCATGACACTTGGTGATTAGAGTTTTTTTTGACATTTTTTAATTCCGACAAGTTGATTTTAAACCACATAAAATTAATCATCCATCAATCAAAAAAAAAAATATCAATTTCTAAACAAATAAATTTAATATTTAATTGTACCTGAATTTAATAAATTTTGTAAATATTTTTTAAAATATTGAAAATTAATTTAGATTCAAATAATTTTGAGTCAAATTGATTACAATATACTATGCCTTGACAAGTATAAAAATCCTCAAACATCTCTCAAGCTATGTCTAGTTTATATGATATTTTATATAATATATATATATATATATATATATATATATATATATATGTGGAAAGTTACTTTTCTTAAGAAATGTCTTAAATATTGGTCAGGTAACAATATGATTTGATGTGATTTAGGAAATGTTTTGTCGGAGGGCCAAAAAAAAGGCACATTTAACACTTTTTTTTCCAATGTAAAAAAATATTCAACAGACATCAACACATATATTAGATTTTGACTCCAATTAGAAGAGAGAAATTATGGAGTTAGTTGATATATGTTGACACCTAATCATTGGGATTGGGTGAACACTTGTAAATAATGTAAATAGTAAATAATGGAAAATGAAGAGTCATCGAGAGTTGAAGCCCAGGAGTCAGTCCGTCATGTATATAACCATGAGTAATCTTAATGAATAAATACAATTCATTTGAGGAGTTTCCTCCTCGCTTGACATGGTATCAGAGCACAGGTCCCAAATTATTTTTTTGTGTTGTAACTCCTGTCAGATTTCTCTGCCATATTTTGTCCCTCTATTCTTTGCCATATTCTCTACAAAATTAAGTTCTTCTATCCATTTCGAAATCGTGAATGCTATGCTATGATTGGAGAGTGTGTAATGGTGGTGGAATTTTTGAAGTTGAATGTTTTTATGGTACAAAGCTCTACAAATCGTGAACCGAATTGAACCATTGTTGTGTGTTATTCTTTGCATTCATTTATGGGTTTATGACCATGAAATTGTGGCTCCTAGGGTTGTTGTTGAACATGATCTCTGCATTCAAATATTGGGTTGTGCATGTGACATATCTTTTGTTGAGGACATATGTTATAACTCTCTCTTGAAATGTGTGCTATGCCATGCTATTTTTATACATGGCATGATATCACTACATTTTTTTAACAATCATATTATCGGTTCCATATATGTTAATAGAGACCATATGCCATAACGCATCGACTGATCCAGGTGGATATTGGTGGCCACCCGCCAATTCCACTTGGACCCCCACCATTACTTCTTTTAGTTTTTCAAATTCCTTAACTGTCTAAAATCATATTTTCCATCATATTCCTCAGAGAGATCTTTCCAATGGGCTATCATGCACTTCAAACAACGATAATATGACCAAGTCGTGACCCCGACAAGTTGGTTGTCCAACTCACCCCAACGGGGCCCATAAACTCTTGGTGTTACATCTCCTCGGGTTGGGGTTTTGGTTGTTTAAGGTTTGCTCTTATTGTTCAATAATAAAAGGGCCCTTGAGCCTCATTGTAAGGTAGTTCAAAGGCATGTAGCCACCACATCTCTTCTCAAAGATAAGCTACCATCACCCTAGCTGGTTTATTTCCATTCTTGTTTGTAAGCATATTTCAGTATTTTACATTAATGAAATGAAGTATTATTTCCGTTGCATCTCTGTGTTTATGGTTATCTCTGTAATTTGTTGCGTTCCTATTTAAATCCAAATTAGTGGTATCAAAGCGGTCTTCTTTTTTTCTCTGTTTTTCTTTTTATGTCCCCAATGAGGTTGGGGTATAAGGAGTTAGGACTTGAACTGGTCTAACCTTTGCAAGACCAGCCTCGCAAATCCTTATGGCCTCCCATGGAGGATGAAAAGAAAGACGAGGGGGCAGGAGATCCTATCAAAATATTGCTCGAAGAAGCCCTCGAGTGACAAAGGAATGCCATGATGGACAGCTTTGCCCAGATCCTTCAGCGACTACCCAGGGGCGATGCATCAGCTTCCAACAGCTACTCTGGAAATGCCACACCATTTAAGGTACAAGTTAATTTTGAAATCCCCATATTCGAGGGTCAGATAGACGCAGATGCTATCGATAAATGGTTAAATCTGCTAGAGGGTTATTTTTCTGTTCATGATTTTTCTAGTCGGGAAAATATTGTATTCGCTCTTCTCAAAGAAGCGCCCCACATCAAGGATTGGTGGGAAACCTACTCCGAGCATAAGGATGAAAGTACAGACTCACTATTTTCAGCTGCACCCACTTGGAATTCATTTTGGGATGCCATCATGGAGCAGTACTACCCTATCGGAAGCTATGAGGATCAATACATAAAGTGGACCACACTGCAGTAGGGAAGGGACCAAGACGTGCCGGAGTTTACCAATATTTTCCATACCCTTCGCATAAAGTTGGGTATCAAGGATATGGAGCAGCATTTGGTACTCAAATACCGCAGCTGCCTGCACAAGTACATCCAGGAAGAAATAGAATTCTTGAACATCTCCTCGCTTGGCACGACATACTGATATGTCATCAAGGTCGAGCAAAAGTTGAAATAGAAGAAGCAAGACTTTGGATCTGCGAATCCGAAGCAAGGGAAAGGTGCCCCCAAACCGCAGAACAAAGGACAAAGCCAAGGCGGGGCATCCCAAGATAACCTGCCAAAGCTGCAAGCAAAGAACAATGCCGTGAAGCCGAAAAAGGACACAGGAAAGTGGTGTGATTTCCATAAGAGCTCCACTCAAAACGCAAGTGAGTGTCGAGCCAAGCAATCACTAGTGGCCGAGCTAAAGGTTTCAGAATTAGATGCATGTTCTGACTCTAAGTCATAACCCAATAAGGGAATGAAAAAAGGAATTAGATTATCATGTGGAGCCCACACCACCATTGCCACCACGAAGGTCCAGAAGGAGGAACCCAAAGATCTAGAGGAAGAGGAGCATCTCTTCCACTCCTAGATGTGGGTAAAGGGCTCCCCGCTACAATTCATTGTTGACAGCAGGAGCCAAAATAACCTCATTTTGGCAGAGGTCGTGAAGCGGTTGGTCTTACCGACCACAGCACATCGACAACTGTACACCATCGGGTGGCTTCACCAAGGACGGGATCGTCGTGTAAGCCAGCAGTGTCACCTTCCATACAACATCAAGCCATTCACAGATGAGGTATTATGTGACATTGCTACCCTTGAAGTTTGTGATGTATTATTAGGACAACCATACTTGTGGAAGCGACATGATGTGTATGAATCAAGGCCCCATGTTGTTATTGTTACTTTGGGAAATACGTTGTATAGGATACCAAAGGTAGCACTGCCTACCGCCATCTCATTGGTTACTGCAAAACAATGTAGTAAGCTCATTTCCAAAACCGGGAACTTTTTTTTCCTAATGATAAGCCCTCAAGGAAAGAAGAAGTCAGTGGCCATGACCTCCAGACAGGGCCCCTTTGTACGACAACTACAGATGGACAAGGTTGTAGAGGAGTATGAGGACATCTTCACCTCCCTCGCAGGGGTTCCTCTACACTGTCAGGTCAAGCACTCCATCAATCTAACCCCAGGTGCACCTCTGCCCAATGGACCAATCTATTGGCGCTCCGTTTTGGAGAACGATGAAATCAAGAGGTAGATTCAGGAGCTACTGCAAAAAGGTCACAGCCGTCTAAGTTCATCACCCTGTGGGAGCTCGATCGTGTTAGTACAGAAGAAGGATGGGACTTGGAGACTCTGTATTGACTATTGGGCGCTGAATAAGATTATTGTCCATAATATGTACCCAATCCCACGAATTGATGACCTCTTGGACCAACTGAAGGGGGAAAATATTTCAGCAAGATCAATTTGAAGTTAAGATATCACCAGGTACCAATAAAACCCTCTGATGTGTGGAAGACTGCCTTCAAAGCCAAGGAGGGCCTTTTTGAATGGTTGGTTATGCCTTTCAGATTGACGAATGCTCCTGCAACCTTCATGAGGCTAATGGATGACATCTTGTGGCCATTCACCAACTCATTTGTAGTGGTATACTTTGATGACATCCTGATCTTCAGCTAGAGTTGGGAAGAGCACCTCCACCACAACCAAAAGGTTCTCCAAACACTGCGGCAACACAAGTTATGTGCCAATTTGGAGAAATGCACTTTTGGCATCACCGAGGTTCAGTATCTGGGATACATTATTGATGAACAAGGGGTGCATGTGGATCCAGCCAAAATCCAAGTCATTTGGGATTGGCCATCTCCAACCACTCTGACAGGGCTTCGCAGCTTTCTAGTTCTTGCCAACTACTACCGCAAGTTTGTGTTGGCATTTTCTCATATCACTTGGCCCTTGAGTCAAGTCACCAAGGGAGGAGTGAAAGAAAAATTATTTTGGTCTAAATCTCAACAGAAGGCATTCACAGAGTTGAAAGATCGCCTCTGCTCGGCACCTGTACTCGCATTACCAGACTTGCAACAACCATTTAAGGTCAAGACAGATGCCTTTGACTATGCTATTGGGGAAGTCCTTACTCAACACGAGCATCCAGTGGCATATCACAGTGAGACACTTTCAGACACAGTCTGAAAGTATCCCACTTATGACAAAGAGATGTATTCCATTATGCACGCCTGCTAACAATGGAAGCATTACATTTTGGGGAAGGAAACAGTCATCCACACAAACCACCAACCCCTGCAGTTCATACAGACCCAAGTGAAATTGCAGAATGATTGCCATCATAAGTGGTCCACATACCTGCAACAGTTTCATTTGAATATCAAGTATAAGAAGGGCAGCACCAATAATGTTGCAGATTGCCTCAGTCAACCACCGATCATGGCGTTAACCACCGTGCTCAACTCTTGTGGGCACGAGACTTCTGATTGGCCACTTCTTTACAAAAGCAACCCAGAATTCGGCCTCACATACCAGACACTCTTGGAGGGTTAGCATGTTCCATATTTTCACCTCCAGGATGCCCTGTTATGCCACCTGGGTCACCTTTGTGTTCCTTCAAGCGAGCGTGCCAAGATGATTTTGGAAGCACACTACAGTTGGGTTGTTGGGAATTTCGGAGTGGAGAAAACAGTGGCAGTGTTGTAGAAAAATTTCTATTGGCTGAATCTTCAACAAGATGTCGGGAAGTAAATCAAATCATGCACTGCCTGTGCCATTGCCAAACTGACCATCAAGAAACAAGGCCTCTATACCCCGCTTCCTACTCATAGTCAACCTTGGGAATCCAACTCCATGGATTACATGTCAGGCCTTCCTTCCACTAAGCATGGAAATGACTGTGTTTTTGTGGTCATTGACGGGTTCTCGAAGATGGCCATTATGGCAGGCTACAAGAAAAATATCATAGCGGAAGCCACTACTAAACTCTTCTTTGAACGAGTGTGGGTATACTTTGGGATCCCACAGTCTATCATCTCAGATCGGGACAACAGGTTCCTTAGTACATTTTGGTCCAGTCTCTAGTCGATGTTGGACACCAAACTCACTAAGTCCACAGCCTTCCATCCTCAAATTGATGGCCAGATAGAGGTTGTCAATAGTATGATTATACACATTATGTGCATGTACAACTCAAAGCATCCACACACACGGGATGAGAGCCTCCTCTATGTTCAGCACAATTACAACCAGGCTCTCCACAGCTCGACTGGCCACAGCCCTTTTCAGGTTGGCTTGGGATTCCATCCATTATGTCTCATTGATGTGGCCATGCCATTTGCAGCTACTCACATAGATTCGACTCATGTCCAGTCTGAAACAGATAAGACAAACAACTTCATTGAGCACATCCAACATATTCGCCAGCAGGTCCATGACATTCTCGAGAAATCAAATGCCAAATACAAGCAGCGACATGATCAACATCAGGTGCCACACAAGTTTCACGTGGGCAACAAAGTCTGGTTTCATTTGCAAACGGAACGCCTTACCGGAGCCTATCGAAAAGTCAGACCACTCTGATATGGTCCTTACACCATTACCATGGTTGTGGGAGACAATTCATTTGAGCTCAGCATTACCCCATTCCTTGGCCTGCATCCAATGTTTAATGTGGACCACCTTCAACCATACTTTCCACCATTACTAGACACATCTGACATTGCAGAACAATTCACACCCACAGAGTTAAATCCAGATTGCATGGAACAAGCCACAACTGATCAGATCATAGACACATAGATCAAGTACACTCGCCAAAATAATATCCAACTATATCAAGTTGTCAAAGCAAGCCAACTCCTTCACCAGGGAAAGTGGCTCACCAGGGACCAAGTTCAACAGAAGTTCCCTCATCTCATGGAGGAACTCAATGTAGTGGGGACCATTGCTTCCTAAGGGGGGAGGCATGATTCAAGTTGATATTGGTGGCCACCCACCAATTCCACTTGGACCCACACCATTGCTTCTTTCAGTTTTTCAATTTACTTAACTGTCTAAAATCGTATTTTCTGTCGTAGTCCTCGGAGAGATCTTTCCAATGGCCTATCATGCGCATCAAATGGAGATAATATGACCAAGTCGCGAGCCCGAGAAGTTGGCTGTCCAACTCACCCCAACAGGGCCCATAAACTCTTGGTGTTACATCTCCTCGGTTTAGGGTTTTGGTTGTTTAGGTTTTGCTTTTATTGTTCAATAATAAAAACGCCTTTGATCATCATTGTAAGGCAGTTCAGAGGCATGTAGCCACCACATCTCAGAGATAAGCTACCATCACCCTAGATGGTTTATTTCCATTCCTGTTTGTAAGCATATTTCAGTGTTTTACATTAATGAAATGAAGTATTATTTTCGCTACATCTCTGTGTTTATGGTTATCTCTGTAATTTGTTGTGTTCATGTTTAAATCCAGATCATCGACTCTCATTTTTTCTTTTTTAAACATTTCCAAACCACCACTCCAGTCCACTCCACGCTGCCTCCGCTTCTTAATTAGTGTGTCAAATTGGTAGTGTCATGCCAAATAGCAACCTATGAATAATTTATATAGACTCTCGCTCTGCAGCCCCTCCATATACACTTTCTCTTCGACTCATCGTACTATTATACATATGCTACTCCCATACAACCATACTCATGTCACTATCATATAGCCCATATGCTGCTTGGATACCTCTGCTCAAAAGTGTTATGTTGAATGCTATCCACTCCTCATTGTTATGTTGAATGTTATCCACTCCCTATGTTGAATTCCCTTCGCCAGATACACCCTCCCCCCATTAATTCCTCCCCATATATTCCCTTCCCCATATAACCCTTCCCCACATAATACCTCTATCCAAAAATTTAAAAAAATACACCATAATAGAAGTGAATTTTTTCATAGTATACTACAGCAAAGGTGCAATTTCTTATAGTCTATTGGCAGCATAAGTATTTTTTTACAGTATACGGATTTTAAAATTCATTCATTGATATCCATTGTGGGAGTGGTTCTTATCAGGAAGTAGAACTATCCTGAGCAGTCTCGGAAGACCAAACACACTCTCATTTTCAATGAGCTGTGGAAAGGAGTTTGTGTAGGAGAAGAAGATAATGAACCTGCAAAGCTGACCTCAGACAAGGAATTTGCCATTTAGGAAAACAAGAACAACAAGGCCTATGCCTTGATTGCAACATCTATAAATGAAGAGGTGAGTCATCATATTTCACCATTTTCAAATTCTTTTGAAGCCTTACAAAAGTTGAAGGAACCTATGACTCACTCTTTGCGCTTGAAGTTGTCCAATTGATGATTAAATTGTTCAATCTTGAATTACAAAATGATGATCCTCTTGCACTAGCATCAGAAGTAAAATCTATTATGCATGATATCAAAGTCACTAATGTTGAACTAGACATTCCTCTCATATCCTTTTTCAAGGCACTTTATCACACTTATTCAAATTATCTTGAGTCATTGCAACCGAATGGAAACCTCAAAGAGATTACCTTGGACTCCCTCGTGACTAAATTTGTTGAGAGAGAGAAAGATTTTGGGAAGAAGATAGCTCCTCAGTCTTTTGAAGAAGATGTGTGTCTTGCACATAGAGAGAATAATAATGTTCATCATTCCTCCAGAGGAAGAGGTGGTCGAAGGAAGAGGAAGAAGAAATTTTAGAGGCAGGGGGGCAGACACTCTCAAGGAGAAAAGTCGGATCTTCATTGCATACGTTGTAATAGAGATGGATCACATGATGCATTCACATGCAAGTTTCCTTGGGACAAAATTGAGCAGGAAAGAAATCAAGCCAAAAGTAAAACTAATGACAAAGGGAAAGGTAAAACTTAAATGGACCTAAAGAGAGATCCAAAAGTAAGTATGGTTGTCCTAATAATACATCACAAACTTCAAGGGTAGCAATGACTGAGGCAATCTGCAACATTATTGGTGCTGCCCTTCTTATACTTGATATTCAAATGGAACTGTTGCAGGTATGTGGACCACTTATGATGGCAATCATTCTGCAATTTCACTTGGGTCTGTATGAACTGCAGGGGTTGGTGGTTTATGTGGATGACTGTTTCCTTCCCCAAAATGTAATGCTTCCATTGTTAGCAGGCGTGCATAATGGAATACATCTCTTTGTCATAAGTGGGATACTTTCAGACTGTGTCTGAAAGTGTCTCACTGTGATATGCCACTGGATGCTCGTGTTGAGTAAGGACTTCCCCAATAGCATAGTCAAAGGCATCTGTCTTGACCTCAAATGGTTGTTGCAAGTCTGGTAATGCGAGCACAGGTGCCGAGCAGAGGTGATTTTTCAACTCTGTGAATGCCTTCTATTGAGATTTAGACCAAAATAATTTTGCTTTCACTCCTCCCTTGGTGACTTGACTCAAGGGCCAAGTGATATGAGAAAATGTCAACACGAACTTGCGGTAGAAGTTGGCAAGACCTAGAAAGCTGCGAAGCCCTGCCAGAGTGGTTGGAGATGGCCAATCCCAAATGACTTGGATTTTGGCTGGATCCACATGCACCCCTTGTTCATCAATAATGTATCCCAGATACTGAACCTGGGTGATGCCAAAAGTGCATTTCTCCAAATTGGCACATAACTTGTGTTGCCGCAGTGTTTGGAGAACCTGTTGGTTGTGGTGGAGGTGCTCTTCCCAACTCTAGCTGAAGATCAGGATGTCATCGAAGTATACCACTAAAAATGAGTTGGTGAATGGCCACAAGATGTCATCCATTAGCCTCATGAAGGTTGCAGGAGCATTCGTCAATCTGAAAGGCATAACCAACCATTCAAAAAGGCCCTCCTTGGCTTTGAAGGCAGTCTTCCACACATCAGAGGGTTTGATTGGTACCTGGTGATATCTTAACTTCAAATTGATCTTGCTGAAATATTTTCCCCCCTTCAGTTGGTCCAAGAGGTCATCAATTCGTGGGATTGGGTACATATTATGGACAATAATCTTGTTCAGCGCCCAATAGTCAATACAGAGTCTCCAAGTCCCATCCTTCTTCTGTACTAACACGATCGAGCTCCCATAGGGTGATGAACTTAGACGCCTGTGACCTTTTTGCAATAGCTCCTGAATCTACCTCTTGATTTCATCGTTCTCCAAAACGGAGCGCCGATAGATTGGTCCATTGGGCAGAGGTGCACCTGGGGTTAGATTGATGGAGTGCTTGACCTGACAGTGCAGTGGAACCCCTGCGAGGGAGGTGAAGATGTCCTCGTACTCCTCTACAACCTTGTCCATTTGTAGTTGTCGTGCAAAGGGGCCCTGTCTGGAGGTCATGGCCACTGACTTCTTCTTTCCTTGAGGGCTTATCATTAGGAAAAAAAAGTTCCCGGTTTTGGAAATGAGCTTACTGCATTGTTTTGCAGTAACCAAAGAGATGGCGGTAGGCAGTGCTACCTTTGGTATCCTATACAACTTATTTCCCAAAGTAACAATAACAACATGGGGCCTTGATTCATACACATCATGTCGCTTCCACAAGTATGGTTGTCCTAATAATACATCACAAACTTCAAGGGTAGCAATGTCTTGGATCAAGAGTTGTCTCCTGGAGATCACGCAAATAATCAGTTCTAGTAGATTCCACAATAGAGACAAAATAGGTGGCAGCAGTTTAGGCAACAAAAGAAATTTTATGGCTCGGGAAAATTCTATAAGATTGCAGGTAAAACATGTACATTCAACTCCACTAATGATTAACAATACCTCTAAAATAAAGTTGGCCAAGAACCCAAAGTTCCATGATCGAACGAAGCACATCAATACAAAATATCGAACGAAGCACATCAATACAAAATATTGTCTGATTGAAAGAGAAAAGTTTGAAAGATTCAAAACGATGCTTGGACTCACCAACATCCTTTCAGATTAAGGGGGGGAATATTGGCACCTAATCATTGGGATTGGGTGAACACTTGTAAATAGTAAATAATGGAAAATTAAGATTCATCAGAAGGTGAAACCTAAGACTCATTCACTCACGTATATAACCATGAGTAATCTTAATGAATAAACACAATTCGTTTGAGGAGTTACTTCTTGGCCTCACAATGTCTAGTTATTTTTTAGATATATTAATTTTTTAATATATCTTACAATTAAATCTAAATGTATGTCACATTTATTGGCACATACATCAAAAGTATAAATTTAAGGTCATTTCTTTATAAGATGAAGTAAATTTAAATTATAACAAGTGAATTTTCAAAACATTTTTTATTTTAATTATTTTAACTATATACATTTTTTAATTATAACCTAAATTATTTTTTTATGTAGAGCATAAATTTTATTGCGTAGACTTATTCTACAACCCAACAAAGTATGATGTGTAAAAATATCTGTCTATCATAAATAAATAAATAAATAAAAATCTCAAAAATAAAAAATTTAAATAACTAGAAAACATTTAAAAAGAGTATTCATAAAAAAAAATTAAATAATTGTATAAATCATTGCATATGTAAAATCTGATATAATCCTAGCAAAATCTGATATAACCATAACTAAATGATTTTCACATTATTTTCAAGTACGCCCAAACCTCATTAATAAAATATTTACCTGCCAAATTTGAACAAAATGAGGTTGCCAAATAATTGTTATAGGATTCTTACAATTTATGGCAACACCGTTCTACAGTGTTCAATCTCCCAGTAAATTAAATCCACTAAGAAATCCCTAACTGGCTACAGCCTGCCAGATTTCCGAAGTTTAGATGGCCTTTTTCCATATTCTTCATCAGTTTCGCCACCATCGCCTCTGTAGCTGTGAGTACGCATCTTTCCTTTAACACTCACATTTTCATCCTCAGAGCTATTGCTCATCTCCAGGTTGGAAACATGCCGCCCAATAAAATTCCCACCCTCTCCACGAACACTGCGTATAAAAAACAAAAGATAAACTTCTTTATCTGCCACCACTTCCTCCTCAGACACAGGAGACACATTACAATCATTACAGCGATACCAGCGCCCATTTTCATCCTTCACATACGCATAGTAATGCCCAGAGTCCTGTGAAGATCCCTTATGAATAATGGTAGCGAACAGACTATAATCCAGCCGAGGCTCATGGTCTTCACCAATAACTTCCTTTGGTGACATAAATTCACCCAGTTCCAGACCTTTTGAAAAACTAATGGCACGCTCTATTTTCCCACCAGATGGGCTACACATAAATCTCTTGAGCTGAATTACCAGAACATTGGGAGGCCTGAAAATGGACATTTGCTTCCGGGCTTCTGTATAATTTTCGCATTTCTCGCAGTGGTAGAGATTATCCCCATCCAGAATTTGTTTAGCAAAATAACATGACAGTGCATTCTGCAACGATGTTACTTCTTCAGGTAACTCCAGGCTCACGTCCATAATATCGTCGCGCGTGATTGACAGGGTTCTGCAGGTCAAGCATTTCACTCGGCTCTGCAGCGTGCCGCCGAAGATTTTTTTAATAATGGTATCTGGTAATTCCCTTTGGTCATCCTCTGCGTCTCCATTTTGTTGCTTCGCCATTTCTACACAGACATCGTCGCAGACTCCGAGGACATGTGTCAGAAATTCGTGGGCGTCTTCTTGTCTTCCATGGGCAAAATGTTTTGCAAAAACGTGGAGCGAGTTTTTAAATGTTTGGGGAGAATCGATTGCGCAGGCGGTTTTGCGAGACCTGACGATGCGTCTCTCCAGCAGGCAGAATGGGCAGCCGCCATCGCCGTCTGAGGTGGACGAAAGAGTGCAAGAAGAAGAATGTTGTTGTCTGAGACAAAATTCTGCGAGGGGCGGAGTGTAAGTGAGACACTGCAGCACACTGTTGAGATAACAAGAATTGCCAAGATTCAAGAGCCCTGACGGTTGTTTCAGACGTTGACTTTGAACAGAACTTGAACTTGGTTGTTTCAGACGTTGACTTTGAGCAGAACTTGAACTTGAACGTGTACCGCAACTTCCACTTTCTTGTGGCCGGGCTAAGATTCTTTTCATCTTCATTTCTCTCCTGCTGCTCTTCAGGTCACCCACATTAAACTGAGACCAATGACAAGAAAAGTCTGAAATTAATTTGGTCCCAGAGTATATACATAAGCATTTCAGTACATTGAAGTGAGATCAATGACAAGAAAAAGTATCAAATTAGTTTGGTCCGAGAGTGTATATATAAGCATTTCACTTCATTGCCCTCACATTTTTTTTGAAGCCGACTTTTCTAAATTATTACTCACTCTTAAAATCGGCCCAAAATCTTGAATCAAAATTTTAATTTTTTTTTCCCCAAAAAAATAATATCATGAAATTGCCAAAGTGTAAGAAATGAAAAAAATCATTTTGAGATATTTAATATTTATGTATTTGCTTTTGTGATTCATCATGAATTAAGTAAAAGTCTTTTTATATAAATCACATAAAAGAAATTTTTTGCTTGAATCAACAAGTGAGATGCAGACCATGGCAAAGGGTTAAAGATTTAATATATGTCGAGTTTAGATAAATATATGATTAAGATGTAGTGATACAAGTTTATATATATATATATTGAATAATATTTTTGAATTTATAAATGGATATAATATTTTGAAAGTATCTTTCAATATGTATTGTGTAAACTACATAGTTTAAATTTGCAATTCTTATGTTTGTTAAATTTTAGACAAAATTAATCAAAAAAATATATTTTAAAAAATGACTAAAATGTAAAATAATAACACTGAAAAAATTTAAAATATTAAATTGTTTTAACAATAAAAAATATTTTTTAATTGCTTATAGTATATACATACATACATAGTTGACATTGAAATATTGTACTTGAGCATTGTAATATTTTATTTATGGATGTCAATGTCCATATTAAATTGTTTTTCAATTATTAATATATTTTTTAATATAAGTTATTGAGGCCTAATGGTTAAGAGCATGTGTTTCCTCCTAAGAGGTCACATGTTCAAAACCAGTGAGGCTCCAATTTGTTGTCTAGCTTGGTCGTGATCTTAAAATTACATGAAAATAATGTTATATAATAAAATAATTTATTTGTTCCTCACATTGAATAATTTTACTATCATTAATATTTTTTAATGCTTCACAATGAATTTATACACATATTTTCCAATTTGTTGTCTGGCTTGGTCGTGACCTTAAAATTACATGAAAATAATGTTATATAATAAAATAATTTATTTGTTCCTCACATTGAATAATTTTACTATCATTAATATTTTTTAATGCTTCACAATGAATTTATACACATATTTTCCTTATAAGGAAAGTATTTGAATTATTTTACTTTTAATTACTTTTCCCTTTTGAGGAGTTATGTATATAACAAATCAAATGAGTAGAATGACAATGTGATTTTGGATGTTTTATAATCCATTTAATTAAAACTAACCAAATATATATATTCATTTTTGTTTTTATTACAACTAATTGTTTTCTAATTGTGTGTATATATTTTTTTAAAAGAACATGTGTCACCTTTACTTTGAGCATAGACGGAATCACACATCACATTGAGCACAACTCAAATCACACTTCCCCCAAATATTAAGTTGTAGAATGTGAATATGCCTCTATCACAATAAAGTTGTTTATACATGTTTTATTTAATTGAAAGTTTGCACGTTTATTTTGGAATTGGGCAATCTTAATTTAATTATCAATCAACATAAAAGCTAGGGATTTAAAGACAATGGAATATTATGTATTATTTATAATAGTATACCTAAATTTAAGGTTGAGATTTATCTCCAAAGTAGTTAATCATTTTTTGCCCTTTTAATTAAATTGATTAATTAAAAAAAACATATTAAAAATATCCATAATAAAGTGGGGGTAAATCTCCATGGGCAGAAATCTTGTTCCATGTTTTTTCAAATGTGCATATGTTTTCCTCGATGGGGGTGTCTGAACACTTGGTAACGAGATCGGGGGCAGGTGGAGGTGGCGCTCCCACCCCATCGAATCTTGAGATAAATAAGAGGAGGGTGGTGTGGCATACCACTCCCTTCCACCCCTTCCCCCCTAACCCCCATGCACGAAGCATGTAAAGTTTCATATCGTCTGTTATGGTTGGTTGTATTCTAGAAAATTCATGTCTTGTTTCTATGTAAAGAAGCGAGTTTTTACGTCCTGTGAGTGTTTTTTCCCTTATGCAGGTAGGATTTCCCTTCCCCTTTCGATATTTGGTAGTTTGTGTTGCTTTGACAGCCATTTTATGATTCATAATGAAAAGTTGGAGTTTCTTGATTTATATTGGCATGCTGGAGGTTTTGTTTAGAGTGTGATTCACTCTGATATCAGCTCCTTGGTTCCCTGGGTGTGAGGGAGGTGGAACTCAGGAGGAATAAGGTGGAGACAATAAGGTAGAAGATGGAAATGACAGCGACTTCTTGGATGGTTGACGGGGTGCTAGGGGAGAATTCAAGCTTTGGGACACTAGCAGACTTGACCTTGGCTCTTCTTCATTGTTTTAAACTAGTAACATCTTTCTCTGGGCCTTTCGTATTTTTTACCTTGTCTTCTGTCTATTCTTGGTGCGTTGTGGGTTTTGGTAAAATGTATTTGAAGGAGCATGTTAGTTTTCTTTTGATTTGAGTTTGGGGCCCTTGTTTCCTTCACAGCTAGTTTATTATTAGGGATTTTTTACTCTTCGAATTCGTTATTGGATGCTCCCTCCTATGGATTTTTTTGGCGGCCTAGTTCTTTTTAGTTCTTCATATTGTTGTTATCCCTTGAGTCTATGTGGATAGCTCGACTGGTTAGTTGGTTTTTGACTTGTGGAATCCTCAAGGGGAAGTATTATTTCCCAATTCTCTGACTCTGGTATTCATTTATGAGGGTTGCTCTCTATTTGGGGTTTATGGAGTTGGTGGGATTTTTACTCTTGGCTCTGTGTTGGTTTTGTGTTTATTGTGTTCCTCATGCTACATCAATGGATGTGTGGTCATCGGGCGGCTGGTTGCCATGGCCGAAAAATCCAGTCACATGTCCAATTGCAGACCTAAGAGGTGGTGGCTACTTACTACTCGATGACCTCCCCAAGTACTCTAGAGGATATTCAACAGGTTGAGAATCATGGCTATCAATATCACTAGGTCTATTCAGATTCATAGTTGTTAGAGGAGATGTATAGATAGCTTCCCCACTCTATTCACACCAAGGGAAGAAGGAATCGATGCATGCATTCTATAATTCTTCATTGGCAGTTAAAGGCCATGATAGGAAGAGTTTTAAAGGAGAAGCACAAGGAATAGAACAACATTATTTATTTCCTAAATGATATTCAGTGGAATCAGTGGAAAAAATAGGCATTCCTTGACATATTGGAAGCATGCTTAGCTCACATGGAAAGTCATATTCAATGTGAGTTTAAACCCTCAATGTCACTTGTCTCAAGTGTAAAGGATTTGGCTCCTATGACATCATCAGACACTTGGTTTGGTTATCATGTTTTAGATTTCTCATAGTAGTCTCATTTTGGTTTTATGCTATATTTGGATAAGTGTTGTTCCTTGTTTTATGTAGATACTTGAATTTTCTCATACTAGATTTCCCATGTGGTAACATGAGGCTTGTATATTTTTATTATGGGTGATATGATTTAGTTTTGAATGCAATGCAATTAACTTAGAAAAACCACAGTTACCGATCAAATGAGAACTCTACCGACTACCTTTTTTTTGAGGTAGCAAAAAAATGACCCGATTTTGAAAAATGTTGTATTAGAATATGCCTTTTTTTAACATATTTTTGACACTTTAAATTTTCTTGTGTATCAAGTATGAACATTTTTTTAAATGTTAGTGATTTTCACGCTGATTTTGAAAAGTGTTGATACACCATCAAACCCCTTTTTTAGAGGGCTTATTTTTACACTTTGAATTTTATAATATCTTCTTCTTCTTATTCCCCGAGATATTTGTTTTTAAGTTTTTTTTAGGTTTGTGTTTTTTGTTTTTTTTTCTTGCAATTTTTTTTGTAATGAAATCTTTATTCTTTTGCATAGTAAAAAACAAGGGTTAATATTTTAAAGTTAGGAATTTCTATATATTTAAGTATTTTTAATTAATATTTCAATGCTAGTCACTAGTTTTAAACATTTGATAAAATAATACACATTTGAGACTTTTTTTTGTTAAAAATGACATGTCAAATAAAATATTTTTATGGGAAAATTTTAACAAAAAAACATTAAAAAACTTAACAAAAGAAAAAAAACTTTTTTTTTACGAATTTTATGTCAATTAATAATAATCACAACTATTTAACAAAAAATAGTGATTCACATAAAAAATAAAGTGAAAATCATATAATGCAAATATTAAACATATAACAACAATAGTTGAATACTTATTCTTCTCATAAAATCTCAAAGTCAAATTAAAAGTACAACTAATGAATATGTTCTCAAAACCAATTTGATTTGAAGCATAACTTATTTTAATAATCAATAATATCATATTAATCTATGTATCATCATCTCTAGAGTTTCATTATTGACTTATTCCATAATAATTTTTTGTTTTAATTTTGTCATTTTCCTCTTCTAATGGATCTTCGATGTCTGCAAATCTCCCAAAGTATCATTTTCCAATCATTCCATCAAATGGTGGTCCAGGTTCCTTTTCCTTTTTTGCCACACGTGAATTAGTAAAATCCACTTTCCTCAGATCAACTTATTACATCGCATCTGGAAGAAATTGAAGAGCATTAATTCTTTATTGAATAAAACTACATTGTAGTGACTCTTTTTCAATGGAAATGTAAATTCTTTCTTTTTGTAGGAAACATGCTAGCGTTGTACCTAATCATCAAGCACAAAATAAATAATTAAGTAAATTAGTATAAACACATAAAAATTAAATAAGAAAATATTGAAATTCAATTTTATATAATAAAACTTACATGAACCTGAGAATAAATCCAAAACTCAATCTCCTTCATTTGAACAGAAATCTATAAGATAATTAATCAATCTCTGTGGTTTTTTATAAATTCTATCTACCTCTCCTTTTGCATCTTTATCCTTATATGTTAGTTTTATTACGACAACATCAAGAACCAATATGTGGTTATGACTCTTTCCATCTACTCTATTTAGAAGAATATAATTATAGCTATCATCTGTTGTCCAACATTTAACATGAATGAACTCACAATCACTTATAATTGGTTAATTTTTGAAACCAACAAGATTTGAATTTTTCGAATAACATGACATAGTAAAAGTTCAATTAACTTGTATATAATAAAAAAGATAAAAATAAAAAATAAAAAAATAACATTAATCAAATATACAATTTCAATGCCTTACCATGTAATTTGCATCCTTGAGTTTGTTTTTTTCCTTGAAGCTTGATAATAACATTGCAAATTGTGTCTGAATGAATATTACAAATCTCCAAAGTGATAATGTTGTAAACTTCTTGAAAGCTTGTAACCTTTATTATTAAAAGCTTGATAAATATAAGG